>CM021103.1:76170445-76360822 GCA_007115665.2 Sequoiadendron giganteum | reverse complement strand
TTCTCCATGCATCCATGAGCACCAACAACCTATCATCTCATGCTAAATCCAACCTGCATTACTGCACTAACCATGAATTCCTCCATCATATGACCAATGTACTCAAAACATAGAGAAACTAGACCACTGTCAAAGCTCCAAACTAGCTGAACTAGGAACTTATAATGACACCATGATCTACACATCCCCCTTAGGAGATACCATGCTTCAGGTGAACAAGCTATGGTCTCAAGAGAAAAGCAACATGCCAAAACTCTAATGCACAAGCAAGAGTATACCATGGCATAAAGCAAACAAAGCTCTAAACAAACATCACCTGTCAAGCACCACCAACATCTTTGCCAAAAAACTAACAAAGTCCTCCACGACACATAGATGTTGCACATCTACAAATAGTGATCATACAAATACGAAAAAGCTCTTCTATAGCAACAAGATCTAAGAGTCTTCAAGAAGCATCTACAACACCAAGAAGATCATTCACCACTGAGTGATGATTCCACAATCACTGCTAAAGCTCCCACTAAACCATGACATTGAGATTTCCAAGCATCATGACTGACCACCTATTGTTCCAAACAACCTTCAGGTACAACCGACATCATGCCCATCGGACAATGTCGAACAACACCAAGATTCCTAGATCATATAGACAACACCATCATTGTCAAAAGCTTAACAAGCTCTCCATGACATCGTGATTCTCATGCTACAGATCCCCATATCTGACTATTCAGGTACTCAAAACACCATTCACCTTCTCATCTCAAAACAGCCACGCCAATGGACAAGTGACCACAGACAAGGTCAACTAACAAATCTGCAACAACACAGAAGCAATCTCATGGATATTGATAGTCCACATCCGAGTTGTCTCACTACACACAATGGGTAGCTAATCCATTAGCCGCACAACTCTAAGATCCACTTCAAAAAACCTACAAATCTATCATTGCACTGGAAACTGCAAAATTGAGATCATCAAAGAGAACAACCCAGGTAGACAACTTGACTCAAACACCAGATCAGGACTAGATCCAATTTTCCAATCACGTCCACAGCTCAAGCACCATAGTCCAAGCAACCAGTAAGAAAACACACCACAAGAATTTTGAATGATTAAAATAAATACCCAACACTCCCATGCAGAGAAGACAACACAGCTCCTCAAAACCATGTCGAACTGCAGCTATCTCATCCAATAACACCCCAAAAGCCAGGGTCTAGAAAATAGCAGAACAATAGCTCCAGACAAAACACAATTTTTCCTTGAACGTGCAAAACCTGCAAAACCACAGTGTTTATAAAACACCCATGCACATCCATATTCACTGCTCATCTGGAAGAACCAAGAGTATGCACATAACCAGCATGGTTAACCAGAACAATGAAAAACATGAATATAAATCGTAGAAATTTTAGGAAAATCTACAAAAAACCTTTAGAGCCAAAGACATGAAACTGAAACATGCGAGTGCAAGACACAGGTAAACAGGAATAGCAGGTCCATTCCAGACCAGTTCCAAAACTACAATCATGCACAGGCATACGAGAGAGCCAGGCTATACAGAGGTTGCAGACCACTAGGATCACCTTCATAGCCTTCATGCAATCAGAGCACTAGAGAAACTACCTTCAGTGCTAAGTCAGAACACCCCGCACAAGCACAATGCTCCATGGGTGAACAACAACACAAGAAACTCCATACCGCCAGGAAGCCTCTCACATAGACACCTAGTATGAAACCACACTTCTTTTGCAACACAACCATAAGCATACCTCACACCCTTTGCATCAGGAACATTTGTTACTAGCCAAGAGCCTCAAACCATACTGCCACAATATGATAAACTCCAATAACTCCAGCGTCTTTCAAGCTGCGTGTTGAATCAGAAAAGCAAGAACTTCCATCATCGAAGGATCAAACACCAACCGATTTCTCCAGATTTCCTCAAGCTTGCCAGGCTAAGAAATCATCACAGAAGAAATATCGAGAACATCAGTAACCAGGAGAAGGCTTTGACACCACTTGTTGATATCATCAAGCCTCGACCTCCTTCAACCAACTCTGATACCACTTGTTGGGGATAGGATATCGGTTATGTCATCATAGATCAGCATCTAAGACAATAGTGCCTTAGTGATTTTCATTTTTATCACTTCAAAGACACAAACAACTATACCATAAAGCGGAAACAGGCACAGTAAATCCCCCATTGATCCTCTGAGAAAAGTAAATGCTTAACTTATAACAGATTCAACAAAAGCATAGATTCAAGAAACTGAATCGGACAACAATGAAAGACAAGACTATGAACACACAGATTTACGTGGGGAAAACCATTTCGAGTAAAAACCCCACCCTCCAAAACACTTAGCTCACATTGTATTATCCAATAACTAAAATAGTTACAATCCAAAACCAGAGCTATGCTCTTCAGGAGATTACATCTTGTTCATCTGGAGAAAACAGGCAACAACAAAACAAAATCCTCACATGATTACAATGTCCTCAATGACATATCATGTAGATTCCCTTCAGCTCCTCACAAATGACTGTGACAGCTAGCCTCATGGCCAGCCCAGCTTCTTGGCCTCCCAGGTTCACATCTTAATAGATTTGAGAGTCTAAGTGTTCACCGGTTGAACCCCTCGAACACTCATAGCCTCTCTCTATTATCACTCATTATCCTAACAGACTGCACACGAGATTACATATAATCTCTTACTGTGTGCCAACCTATTCAACCCTTCCCTATCAGCAACGGTCATAAGGATAATCAATATCCCACCTCCCAGCTTTTTATTTTTGATAACGTGCATCGCTTATTAAGCATGCATCGAGCTGTGCAAAAATAAATTGGTATCAAACATGTCTGTCAACCTTGCTTTAATAATGCAGCTCAATCGCACATCAAAAAATAACCATTTGGCCAATGAGATCTCAAAGAACTTGCCACGCGTCGCCAAACAATTTGTTCACTACTTCTGATAGTCGGTCAAACTTGTCCAACTCTGTCAACTGAGTTTCGAGCTCATCCGAGCTCTTACCGTGCAACCGCCGAGCTCCTTTGACCTAGCCATAGTATGGTGGTGAGCTCACCCTCAGCCATCCCATGCTACCGCTGCCACATCCGACTCACCTCATGGTATGGCGGTGAGCCATCCGGGCTCACACCTTGAATCCACTGCACTACCGCGCCCCTATCTGAGTCGCCTCATGGTATGGCGGTGAGCTCGCCCGAGCTCACCCTCAACCATCCCGCGCTACCGCCGAGTCACCTGAGCCTTACCACGGTACAGTGGTATCCGCCTAGCAAACTGCTGGTGGTCACACCCTACTACCGTGAGGGCCGCCAAGCCAACCGCTGGTGGTCTCACCGTGGTGAGAGGAACCACCACCTGCGATATGGCAGTAACTGTCGAGCCCACCGCTGGTGGTCTCACCGCGAACACCATAGTGAGAGGGACCACTACCAACGGTATGGAAATAACCGCCGAGCCAGGCCGCTAGTGGCCTTACCGAGCAACTGCAGTGAGAGAACTCATCGCGCGCGGTAAGGCGGTAACCGCCAGCACAGGGTGCAAGTGGCCCTACCGCGCCACCGCGGTGAGTGAACTCACCACGCACGATAAGGCAGTAACTGCCAGATAGACACCACGGTACTGCCAAGACCAAGCCAGACCGCCATGGTAAAGCGGTAAAAGGAAGAATCAAGAAGAAAACACCTAAGTCCAAGAAGAAACAAGCTAGAAAGTTGAGGCATAATTTCCCAACACTTTTTGGGGTCATATTCTCAAGTTTCTTGATAAGGATCATACCAATTTTTGTATGATCTCTTAATTTTTGCCTCATTCATAGTTTTCCTAGGGGGGAGGGGATAGTGAACAACATTGATAGTTTTATTTCTTTAATTTGCATAGTTATTTCTAGTATCCATAGTTGAGGCTATGATTATTAATGTTTTTGGGTGGTGGGATGTTTTTAAATTCATCATTTATTGCACTACAATTGTTATTCTTAAATAATTTAGGCACAAAGAGGTGTTTTTTGGTATCTTGCATTATTAAAATTTTGTTGGAACCATACTCCTTTCTTCCACTATTGATAGTGACTCGATCTATTCTTAAAGGGCCTCCTCATTCAACTTGTAGGGGATTTTTGGACCTTCTCCTATGTGACCTTATTAAGGGCATGTGCAATTAGATTGTACTCCCTATGATTCATGTTCAACACACTCGTTGAGGAGTAGAGTACCTACCTCAATAAAATGATAAAGTGTGTGATCAATTCATTAGGCTCTTGTTATTTTGACTAATTTGTTCATATCAAAGACTACAAAAAACTCACCAATGAGTTGTTGAAAGGAATGGATAGATGCCTCTAGAAAACTATAACACCAATCCAAAGTAATACCCTCTAAGGTTTTTGGAAAAATATTGCTCCACTCTATCCCAAGGGAGGATTTCACACACCTTGATGCAAGAGTTAGGATCTCCCGACCCTTTCAACTTTGGAAGATTAGTGAGAGGACATGGAAATCATGTTATTAACATTAAGATTTAGAGACTCTTTAAGGCATTCCAAGTATGTTCCTAAAAATAGGTTGTGCATGGAAGGATTTGTACCTCTTAAATTAAACCTATAGGTGGAGCCTATTGTGTTTTTTGCATTTGGAAGAGTGTGCTAAGTTGTTAGTACCCCTGAAGGGGATGACTAAGAATCATTTTTGTTTTGGTTTTGGAAACTAGGTGGGATTATTTTTGTTTTTATTTTGCATGATAGGCATCCCATTTAATTTATTTGAGATTTCCATATTGAATGATGAAGGCCATGGAGGCATGAAATCCATGTTACTTGTGTTACACACATAGAAGTTAAGATTGGAGGGGAGTTGGGCTACCCCTTTCATTTGTTCAATCATCTTTGTTGTAAAAATATGGGTGTGAGTTTAGCACTTAAAATATTTTTGGTTTTTAATGGAGTTGTGCATTTGTTGCTCAACACTCCCAACTTCAAGAGTTTTAATTTGTAGGAACAATGTGGCTATAAGTATTTTAGGGATGAATTCTCTTGGGTTTAGCATTTTTCCACCATGAGGTGGGTTTTTCTCAACATGTGGGAGTTTAGTATCCCCATTGGTTCTTTCTTCAAGGAATATTTTGAGTGCTCCTTGATGTGTTGTAATTTTTTTTGAAAATCTATATGGAGGGCCTCCTAAGTTTCTCAGGATATTTTATAAATGTCTCACATTGTTATTGATTCAGGTGGTTCTTTCTTGTAATTTGTACTGGGGTGGCCTTGTCGATGAACTTTTGATCGAATGATCACTCAACATGCTTTATCTTGATCTAGGTCTAATTGGGGCACAATATCTCAACTCCAGACTAGGTTATTGGAAGATCAAGTTGTGTGGTGCCTATCATCCACCATTTGTTTCAATTTCCTTAAATACCTATATGAAATAGGTGCCAAGGGATTGATGGGAATATATCAACCAAATGATGGAGGGCCAGTTTAATGAAAGAGACCCTATCCTTGTTGCATTGTCGGTCTTGATATATTTGGGCGTAACATGGGTATCACAAAATAAATAGGATGACAAGAAAGGGAGGTGAAAAAGATGAATAAAAATAAAGATGGAAGCGAAATAGATTTTCTAGAATAATTTTTTCTTCATGCAAGGTTTACCAAAATATGTAATCTTTTAAATCAACTCACCACAAAATAGATGGCATGGACTCAAAATGGAGCATTTGTTGCACCCTTGCTAATAGTGTGGATAAAACTATTCTTTCTCTCATAGAAAATTACAATCTAGTTGTGGAAACTTTGATGGACTACCGTCTTCACGAGGAAAGGGGACCTAGTGAGTGACAACAATATGATTGCTTGAAGTAGGGTTGCATTAATTTCACTTACTTATCGAGGAAATAGTGCCTAGTGGTGGAATATGGTACTTCTTTGTGAGGTTATATGTGAGAATATAATTGTGTTTAGGTGTTGTCTTACAACTCATTGGAGTGTTATTGCAACAAGTTTGGCATCAATAAGTTCAATGAATTTTGTCCAAAATTCCTTCTCTCTTGCACAAGAATCTTCCCTTACCTATATTTTCTCATTATTTTATTGAAATATGTCTGAGAAGGGGTAAGTTATCTTAAAATTTGTTCAACATCATCTCAATCCAATCTTCATTAATCCCTAGACACATCTAGCATAAAAATTTGACTAAGAGAAAACTCAAAGGAGAGTGATTTTGGTGTGTTTGCTTGCTTTGTTGAAGGTGTGATGTTTGTTTTGTTTAAAAATTTGGTAATCATTTTTTTAATGCCTTGTGATGGAATTGAGGTTTTTTCTTCTTATTTTTTGCATGATTTTGAAATTTTGGAGATTATAACAAAATTTTCCAAGTGCAAAAAATAATATTATTCTATTTATTGTTCTTTTTTAGAAATAAATCATGAACTAATTATCTACTTGCAACTAATTATTTTTATATGAATTTTCGATGCAACCTATGCTATGTTTTTGGAATTCTCAATTTTTGAGAAAATATTTCAAAGAAACATTGTAATCTATTTGCAAGATGTGGGAAATAATTTGAGTCTAATTCTACCTAGTGAAGAAAATTATAAACTAAGAAAAAAGAACAAAGAGTTACAATTCTTGTTAAAATTGAAGTGGTTAATTACTAAAATAAATGAAGCTTTCAAATGATTTTTTCAGAAATTAAAGAACTTGGAAGATGCTTTAAAGCTTTTTTGCAACCACAATGATTGGGTCCTTGGAAGACCTAGTGTTTATTCACATTTTCTTCTCCTCTTCCAACCTTGGGGTGCTCTACTTGACGGAAAGAGATGTAGATTAAGATTGATTTGGGAGGAATAAAAACTAGGCATCATGTGTTGTGTTGATGAGGCTAGATCCTAGATACGAGGATTCAAGGATTAGGCTTTGTAAAGAGGTGTATAATATTCTAAAGGTGATCCAAGGTCCCAAAGGAATGGATACTAATCTTTTAGCAAAGACTTGCAAAGGTAATCTAACAATTATTTTATCCTATAGAGAGAGTAGCTTCTTCAAAATTACTTCAAAGCTTTTACAATCAAGAATTATCTTCTATGCTTCGATTCTCTATGCATTTTATCTCTTGTATGAATGAGAAAATAGGGGTTTACATTGGTAAAGGTAAGAGGGAATGGAAGGAAAAAAAATAGCCAACGATGAAATGGAAGCTTAAATTTAAAGTAGGAAAGAAAGCAAGTTATCTCTAAACAAAAAAAGCTAAAGCTCAAAAGGGAAATTGAGAAAAATCAAACAAATCCAAATTACCCATGAATATGCCAACTTATTATAGGGTTACCCTTGTCAAAGGGTAGGCCATCCCTCTTGCTATGGTAGGTCACCTAGACAATCCTGTAACTTAACATGGGTCACCCAATCAACCCTAAGGTCTCTTAAGTGCCCTAAAATTGACAACGAGCAATTACAATTTCAAAAAATGAGAAGAGAAAGCAAAGAGGATGAAAAAAGGTGGACACACGAAGGAGGGTGCTAAGATGCTGGGTAGATTTACATTAAGATGGAAAAATGTTGTGAAAAAATGAGCACACTATATGGATTGTGATCTGGACTACCAAGTCATCATTGGACATGTATGTTGATCTATAAAATCAAGATGCTTACACACACACACAAATAAAAAAATATTTTATGAGAAAATTTAAAAAACACATATTATACTTTCTATTAGTATTCCTAGCATATGGCATGAGTAAGGAAAAGGTGGGCAATCAACATCATGGAGTTCTTGATAGAAAGAGAAATAGGAATTGATTTTTAGTGATAATCATTACGTTAGTGATGAGATGAGATGGTGCATGTGGTGGAATAAAGGATGTGGAATAACTAAAGAGACATAAGGGTATAATAAAGGGTGTGGGAAAATTAAAGAGTACTCTCCAATGTGTGTGTGAATGTGCTCTTTAGTTGAAATAGGCCTATCAAACAAAGAATGACAAATACAAAAAACATATTTATGATTAAATTTGAATTAAAAAATACTTACAATGTTTTGATACTATATAAAAGATATGGAGAGATGGGGGCCCAAAATCATGTAAAACTTGAAACACTTCTCTCACGTTTGCATACAAACATTGATAGATCGAAAATTGAACTAATAAAAGATGAGACATGCATTATAGGTGGCAAGGTAACATATTTTTATATTTTCAACAAAACTTTGTCATATAAGCCAATGTTACAAATTTGTATGCTCACTTCAATGCACTAACACAAAAATCTTATGTCCTTATAAATAATTGCAATGAATAGCTAGCTACATGAGTAAAATAAAACTTAGAAATATGATAACCTATAAATATAGAGGAAAACTCACTAAAGCTAAGGATGATGAAAATGTATTTTTCTAGTGTTTTTTAATTATAAATACCCAAATATACTTAAATGATAATATTGATTTGTCTTATAATCAAAGAAAACATTATTACACAAAATTGTACAATAATGAAAATAATATAAAATGAAGTGCATCTTAGGGAATACTACTTAAGTGTATTAACTAAGTATGCACATGACAACAAGTTTCATTATCAAATTAGAAAGCTTCACAAGCAAGGAGAAATATAAGAGACAATATGATATAATGATACTAATACGAACCTACAACAACTTACTAAAAATATATGGGCAATAATAAAAAGAAATAAAACCAAGTGCATTTTAGTAAATACCACTAGTTGTATAAACTAAGTATACACTTTGGCAACAACTTCCATTATCAACTTAGCAAAATTCAAAACAAAAAGAGACATAAGAAATACCATGATATAATTGTACTAATAGGTACCTAAAGCAACTTACTACAAATTTTATCCAATAATAAAAATAAAATAAAATCAAGTGCATTTTAGTAAATACCACTAAGTGTATAAGCTAAGTATACAATTTGGCAACAAGTTCCATGATCAAATTAGCAAAATTCAAAAACAAAAAGAGATATAAGAGATACCATGATATAATTGTACTAATAAGTACCTAAAGTGACTTATTAAAAAATTTATCAATAACAAAATCACGTGTATTTTAGTAAATACCACTAAGTGTATAAACTAAGTATACACTTTGACAACAACTTTCATTATTAAATTAGCAAGCTTCATAAACAAAAAGAGAAATAAGAGATACCATGATATAATTGTACTAATAGATACCTAAAGCAACTTACTACAAATTTTGGGCAATAATAAAAATAAAATAAAATCAAGTGTATTATAGTAAATACTGCTAAGTATATAAACTAAGTATACACTTGGGCAACAAGTTTCATTATCAAGTTAGCAAACTTCATAAACAAAAAGAAACATAAGAGATACCATGATATAATTGTAATAATAGGTACCTAAAGCAATTTACTAAAAAGAATAATTTGTAATATGAATGTATGTGAAATGGGTTATATGCCCCAAGTATATAATTGTAATGGTGAAAGTTGCATTATAAACATGCCCCTTTCCTTTATATTTTAGGCCTAAGATGACTAGATTATCTTTAATGAATTGAGTAGTATGCAAGGTGATGTATTGTGTGGAAAATGGCAAATAACTTTATGTTAGCTTGACCCCATCAAGACTCATCCCCAAGATTTGAATACAATATTTGCATCTAGCCATTTATTGCCTTGGATCAAATCTTCAAGTGCAAAATTGAGCCAAGTCATTCTCGTAGTTGTGAATTGAACCTTGAGCGCTTAAATTTGATTTGTTTAATTTGGGTCCATGTTTCCCTCCCTTGCTAGTTGTTATGAGTTGACTAAAGTACAAATTATTATAAATTATATGCTAGGGTATAGTTAAACACTCCCCTAATTCATTTAAAGCCTCTAAGATTGTGAGAAGAATCTTTTGAACACATGTAGACTTCGATTACAACATGATATAAATTGTTGCATCATCATTATATCATGTTCCTAGGTGCATATTTTAAAATTGCTTGCTCTCCTTGATTTTCATTCATCACTATTAAATTGATCCAACTAATGGTATGACTAAGGAGAACACAACCCTCCCAATTCAATAGTTCCTCAAAGGTGTTTGTCATCACTTTTGTTTCTTTTTGTGATTTAGACATCAAAAAATTGAGGAAAACATATTTCATTAATCAAATTTCTACCAATTCATTCCCACATGTATAGATTTAGTTTCACACTCTAGTTCATTTTTGCATGTGCAAAGATCATGACTCTTGATATGGATTTGAATTAAAGCCAAACAAAAACAACTTGCAAATTATGAAACACATTTAGACAAAACCCTAGTTTTTGTTGCACTGACAAATACATTCATAATATCTTTAGTGTCATTTCCCATCTTCATAATTAAACTAAATATTACATTTAAATTCATTTAATTTTTGTAATTAATTTAGTATTTCATTATTTTCAATCCCAACTCATAAATCTAGACTAATTGATTCAATTATTTAATTAATATATGTTTTTGAAATGATAAGCAACATTTACAGGGTGTTGTACCCTTCACAAAGGGCCCAAGGGGCCAAAGGAAAACATAGTTCAAAACAGAATTTGAACTATAGGAACTTACAAAAACAACTCATTGACAGCTGTAAAAAATAAAGAAATTAAGCAACCCCAGACATAAAGGGGTCAAGGCTAGCTCCATGAACCCGAGGTCGAGAAGCAACCACAAATTTCTTCTTCCGAAGAACAACCGACTAGTGAGGCTTGGAATTAGGAATCAAAGAGAAAGGTGAAAGGAGCAGCTCTACCGTAGCCACCACAGGAGAAGAGCCACCAAGCAACGAGGGAGTCGACAGTGAGGCAGCAGAGATTGAATCAACCAACGAAACAATAGAGGCTCCCAACAATGGGCAGAGAGGGTCAAACAGAGCAACGACAACAGGGGCTGAATTTTGGTCAGGCACAACAGTGTCAACAGATTGGTCCAAAAGTGGTTCCTCGGAAGGGAAGTCCAGGAGAGGAGCAACAACATGAGGGTCGACCTCCTTAGAAGAAACATCCAAAGAAGAACCCACCGTGTGGTGACCCAGAAGAGCATCCTTCCACCAAGTCGCAGCACCCTTGCGACGAGCATGAGGACAGGCAAAGGCCAAATGACCAACCGAAAGACATCTCCTACACTGAAAGGGGAGACCCTCATAGTCCAAGAGCTGCTTCCAAGGTCTGTCCTCCACCATCAAAACAACACCCCCATGAAGAGGTTTGGAGATGTCCAAGTCAACTAACAACCGAGCGACCGTAATATGCCCAAACTCCCTAGTTGTGGAATCCACCATTAAGAAGCGACCAATGGTATTGCCAATGGCCTCGAAACATGATTCCTCCTAGAACTGAAGAGGAAGATTTGGCAGACAAACCCATACAGGTCTGGTGTTCAACGACACCGTAAGGGGGTTGAAAGAACGAGACCAAGCCCTGATGGACTGAGAATGAATACCCCACATCCACCCCCTATCCAAAACGTTGTTCCGCTCAAGAGGGGAGGCAAAAGTAGCAATAAAGAAACCGCTAGCACTGGGGTAGAGCTCGATTTCCCCAACGACCAAAGGCTCCATGAACCCGACACCCAATTGTGGAGATTTGGGAGGGAGGTCCACAGGCCATTGAATCTGCAGACCACACCCGTTTTTGAATAATAATCCTCATTTTCCATGATCTCAGGACCACAAACTACCACAGGGGAATCCTGCGCACAGGGTAGAGACCGACAAGTAGGACGTGAACCCACCCTCGCAGCATTAGAGAAGGATCGAGCCATTCCTGAAGAACCCCCAGCAATAGGCAACCGAGGGGCTGGAATAGAATGCCCAGCCACAGACAAATCCCCCATTGCAGATGCACCCACGACGGCAGCAACCTTCCAGCACGCATTCCCTCCAACAAGCCCTGCCACAAACGACTTAGCAACGGAGGCAACAACCTTCCTACACGCGCAAGAGGGGGCAGGGAAAGGATGAACGGAGCCCCCAGTGGGAGGGACCCCATAGGACACTGCACCACCGTCGACCGCAGCAGGCACAAAGAAGCCACCGCCAAGAACCAGAGGCGGAGCTGATGCAGACGGAGGAGGAGTCGTTGGAGCCATCAAAGTCGTTGTCATCGTAGTCGTTGCAAAGCTCATTTCAAAATATTCATTAACAATATATTGCAATCTTTTTTATTAATATATGTTATTTATGTGAGTGTGATTGATTCCCTTACAATTATATCTATTTCAGTATTTTGAGTCTCAACTCATAAATCTAGCCTGACTACTTATTTAACTAATTTGAATTATTTGTGTGTGATTTATTCGATTACAATTATATATATAATTTAGATTAACAATAGTAAGGGAATAAATTATATATGCAATATAATTGTAAGGGAATAAATCACATTCGCATAAATAATTTAGATTAATTAAATAATTGAAGCAATTAGATAAGTAGTTAGTCTAGATTTATAAGTTAGGATTTGAGAAATAAAATACTAAATTAAGTGTGAAAAATAAATAAATTTATTGAGATATTTAGTTTGATTATGAAGATGGAAAATGGCATTGAGGTATATCTATAATTGCCCTCATATCTCCTTGATACCCCAAATTTCAACACACCTTTGTAGATGAGTAAAAAGCTTAAAACTATTGTTTGGAACTTTGGACATTAATGATGTAGCCACATCAACTACATCTTCTTTGCATTGTCCAAAAATACCCACAAAAAAATTAGACCAAAATATGGGTATCAAAGTATGTATTACTAATTTCCTTATGTGTCACCATATGATTGATTCTTGAATTGATATGACTTGTGAAATCAAATACTTTTTAATTTAAGTATAAACATAATGACTACTAGTATATATCTTCACAATGAGTAAAAATCAAGGGAAAAGGGCCCTTATTCTATACCACCATAACTAAGCAAGTATTGGACCCTCTCCTCTAGTTATAGATCTATATTCTCTCTATCTTCATGAAACATAGTTCATATTTTAGTGATCAATTAGATTGAGCGTCTACTTCCATCAACGTCTAGAATAAGACAATATTTGGTTGTAAATAAGCATTGATATTAATGCTTGAGATACTCTACCAAGCAACATAGGAAATTAAATTATTGATAAGGAGACACTTTTCACGATGTGTCAAGTTATGATATTTTTATCAAAGTTCAAATGTATAGTTTTTTAGTCAAACTCATTGGCCCATATTTTATGAGTAGTGGTTCACACAAATGCATCTCTCATGAGAATGAATACTTAGCACTTATTGCATCTAGGTGATGTTCACAAGGGTGAGCAATCAAGACTTCTTGAGAGATCACCCATCCCAATATTACTTCAACTTAAGCACATTTAATCGTGGAGTTTTCCCTAAGATCAAAACAACTTAGCTTGCCACACCATTTGCAAAACCTTCAGTAAGTGTTGTCTTATGAACCATTCATGGTAAAGCCCCTTTAGCTCATCAAGTGATAAAGAGGTATTTTTCACAATGTGTCAAGTTATGATATTTCTATTAAGATTCAACTTCGTAGTTTTTGAGTCAAACTCATTGACCCATATTTCATGAGTATCATTAAATACAAGTGATGCTCATAGGGGTGAAGCATCAAGACTTCTTGGGAGGTCACTCATCAGGGATAACTTTAAGAAAACCCCCCCTCAGCAAAGGTGTAAAATCCTGGCGAATATTTCCTTTTATTTGAAAAAATTAGTAATTTTCCCTGGCGAATCTTATGCACATTATTAAAAAATTGTAAAATCCTGGCAAATCTTAATGAATAATTGGTAAAAAAAAAAACATAGTGACGAATCTTAGTGAATAATCACTAAAATGATTAATTATAATGGCGAATCTCTCCTTTAAAAATTTGCATAGTTGGTCGGCGTAGTTCTCCCATTTTTATTTTTATTTTTAAATATTGAAGTAGGGGCTTAGGGGCAGTAGCCACTGGTGGGGTCAAGGGGGCAAAGCCCCCTTGTGGGGGTCGAGGGGGCAACACATGGATGAAGTTTTAAAAAAAAATCTCACTTGAAAAGTAAGACTAAATGAAACTTGAAAATTTTACCATCGATTAGCTTTTAAATCAAACGACTGCAAGTTCATTCCGTGAGCGAATATTGACGTGAGTGAACATCATCAGTGGGACACTTAGGGATGTCTCGCCGATACAACGATGATGACGTATGTCATAAACTATTGGCAACAGTGAACGGTGGAGATCAAACAAAGCTTTGACGGATGTCTTTCCGAGAGCTTAGCATGAATATTGTAGATTCCCTTCATGATTCTCTAGAATTACACAAGTGGTGTACTTGTGCCTTGGTGGACCCCAAGTGGAGTATGGAAGCCTTATCAACGTGAGTGAACATAATCAGTGGGACACTTAGGGATGTCCTGATGATACAACGATGATGACGTATGTCATGAACTATTGGCAACAGTGAACGGTGGAGATCAAATTTCGGGCCTCAACAACCTTTTTAAAAGGCATGTGCATATAAAGTCACGGAATTGACTTGCATCCATTCGATTAAAAATATAATCGATGGAAATAAATAAAAAAACCTATTCAAGGCTAAAATATCCCTAAAATGAAAAGTTAAATTATTATTAGTGGCGATATTTCCCAAAAATTAATTGTAGGAATATAAAATTAATGGCGAATATAATTAATATCTGTAATTACAGTATAAACTACTAGCGAATCAGTTCCAATGACACATCATTTAAAAAATAATGCATTGGTGAATTAATCGAGACAAAATTATTTTTTTGTAAAAACCTGGTGATTCAACATCCTTTCTAACTTGTATTATTCACCATTTTTGGAGGTCCCGATTTCAAATATTCACCAATTGACGAAGATTCGCCACTAAAGTTTTCCCTGTCACTCATCCCAACACTAATCTAACTCAAGTGTGCTTAACCATGGAGTTTCCCTCAAGATCAAGCCCACTTAGCTTATTACTCAATTTGCAAAACCTTCAACAAGTGTTGTCTTATGACCCATGCATTATTAAACCTTTTTAGCTCATTAATTGATAAGTATGTATATTTTTCACAATGTGTCAAGTTATGATATTTCTATCAAGATTCAATTGCATAGGTTTTGAGTCAAACTCATTGACTCGAAGTTCACGAGTAGTAGTTCACACAAACCCATTTCTTATGAGAATGAATAGTCCACTTAGCACTCATTACATCTAGGCGATGTTCACAAGGGTGAAGCATCGAGACTTACCAAGAGGTCACCCATCCCAATACTACTCAACTCAAGCATACTTAACCATAAAGTTTCAACCAAGATCAAACCCACTTAGCTTGCTACCCCATTTGCAAAACCTTCAGCAAGTGTTGTGTCTTATGAACCTAAGTGAGCTTGATCTTGGTGGAAACTCCATGGTTAAGTGAGTTTGAGTCAAAGTAGCACTAGGATGGGTGAACTCTAATGAAGTCTTAATGCTTCATCCCTATAAGCATCACCTTGATGCAACGAGTGGTAAGTGGACCATTCATGACCTAAAAGGGCTTAAGGGACTTTATAATGAGTGGTTCATAAGGCACACTATTTGTTGAAGGTTTAGCAAATGGGTTAGCAAGCTAAGTGGACTTGGTTTTGAGGAAAACTACATGGTGTGTGCACTTAAGTTAGGCTAGTTCAAGGATGGGTGACCTCCCAAGAAGTCCTAATGTTTCACCCCTATGAGCATCACCTAGATGCAATGAGTGGCAAGTGGGCCATCATTCTCAAGATATGGGTTTGTATGAACCACTACTCATGAAATATGGTTCAATGAGTTTGACTCATAAAATACATAGTTGAGTCCTAATAGAAGATAAAAAACTAAATAGTTGAATCTTAATAGAAAAATCATAATATTAAATTATTGAAAATTTGACAAGTAACCAAGTGGGTTGTTTCACATGCTTCTTAACCACATGGAGATTGTTTTTCCATTGAAGCACCTAATGTTTTCTACCTTGACATGATCCCAAAAAAAAATCTAGACTTCCATATTTTTTACCAAATGAAGCTTGAATATGGAATGAAGAAGCTAACATGGCATTGGGTGAAATAACTTATTTTTAGTTGCATACAAAACACCAATTGTAAAGTGATTATTTTGCAATGGAGGGGTTTTAGCAAGCCTTTTTAATTTGTAAAGTGAGAAGATTTATTGGATCCTCGCCTATTTCAACAAAAATAATCCTCAATGCATTCATGGAACAAAAAGGCTCAAACTTCCAAAAAAATATAGAAAACTTGGAGAGAAAACCATGATGCCACAACTACACAAAAATCTAACCATTCATCCAACACCCATCCCAAGAAGAGCCTCACAAGATGATGGAGCCAAATCAAACATGACTCAAAAGCGTCCTCCTTCCCCTGCAGGAAAAGAAAGCTTCCATAATCCACTAAGAACCTTCTCCAACTAAGATTATGGTTTCCATTTGCAGCCTTTCAACTTCAATTGTTCTTTCTTTGCATTTAATTGAGGACCCACAATTTGCTTTGGTATTCAATGGTTTTGATTGAGAGATAGGAGTTCTCTAGTTATTAATTTATTGTCCACTTTCTCATGTTATACTATATTTGCAAGTCTCTAGAATCCTACAACTCATCACCCATTACCTGTTTCACCTAGTAACTTTCAAATTGAGAAGGAATTGGACCCCTAGTCTGTTTCGAGCGCTCAAACTATAGAGGACACCTCTTCTAACTATCCTCAAACAAGCAAGGGGTAGGGAAATCTACTTGCATAGACCAATGGGCCTCTTGATTTTTACAAACAAAATCTATAATTATTGGTCTACTTTATGAACTCGGCCAAAATTGAACTTTCTTAAAATTACCATACCTCGTTGTTCATCATTTCAAAACATCATCACTTTACACTCCTAAAATACCTTTCCAAACCCTTTTCCCAAAATAGCTCCTGGCACACCCTAAGCAGTTCAACCTACCATATCACAAAAAAAAATGTTGAAAATTTGTAATAGTGAAGCAAAATCCTTTTGCAGGGTTCATTTTGACCTCATTTTGCGTTGCGTGGTCAATTTTTGTGTCAAAATGCCTTACCATTCCAAAAAATTTAAAAGTTCATTTTTTTGTAAAACAGTTTACGAGAATTGTCAAAATTCAAAATTCTGATACTTGGAGAAAAAATAGATTATGGGTTATATTATGAGGTGATCACACATCATGCAATCAAATTTCCATGCAAAAAGGAGTCCAATTGGGTGATATAAATTTCTCCATTTTTCGTGTAGAGTTGGTTGCAGGGTTTCAAAGTTCAAGTTTTGATATTTGAACTCTAAGAGCATCCAAAAATCATGTTTTAGTTCAAAAATTGATTAAGTTTGAAAAGTTTTATGAATTGAAAACCTAGTGTCGAAGTCTGATGAGGTTGTGACAACCTTGTCGGAACCAAACTCACAACCTCCCAAATTCCCATCAATTTTTTCGAAGCAGGAAATGAGCGATGGAAAGTTGATTTGTCCGAGTTTCATGAAGGTTTCACAACCTCCTTCAGATGCCGCAATGGTTAAGGAAACCATTTTATGGGCCGACATTGTTTATGTCCCACAAAGCCAGGCGAAAGTAATATTTAAAAGGCAATCGATGTTTTGCTCCAATTTCAAAACCAATTTCGAAGCCCGATGGAAGTTCAAAAACCACATCATTCTATCAAAAATGAAAGGCATGGACACGCTATTAAATAGAAACAAAGCAATAAAGTGTATATGCACAAAGGAATTTGAAGAAACTTATGAAGTATGTGGATGGATTGTGGCCCATAAGTCTTGCGTATTTTAGTAAACATGCATGATAGAATAACATTATGCATCCAAATCCATAACGCCTCTGAGAAATGTGGTCTCTGCGCCATCGGTGTTGATTAATGAAGAACTTTGGAATAGAATATGGCAACTACTAAAGCATAAGATTTAAGTATCTGTTACAAAGACTGAATTCAAATTATGGAGCTCCGGTAGACATGCATGAAAAATATGGAAGCTTAGATTTGGCGTCAGTTTTTTAACAGAATGCCTCGAAGACCCGTCATCTCATGGGCTGGAATAATTGCAGGAAATGAACAAAATGGATGTGATGAGAAAGCCTTACAAATTTATATTAAAGCAATCATGCATTAGACTTTAATTAATTATTAATCTAATTTATTTTCATACATTTAAGTTAAATCTAGGAGTGATTTTCTATGTTAATTACAGAGCTATTATTAGATCATTTTGTCTCATTACATGAAATGTTGACATTTATCATGATCTAATTTTTTTATCATTTAAAATTGCTCCTATATAGAAACTCAATCCTCATTGTATTAGCAATACCTTTTGATGTCTTTGATAGAACTCTCAATGTTTGAAAACTCTTATTTTCCTTGAAGATTTTTGAGGTTCATTCTATAATTTTTTCTTGTTGAGGAATATTGCATATTATTGTTTGTAGTTCTCTTGCATAGAAGGTGTCTTTGTTCATTGTTTGATCCCGCAACTTGTGTTTATTTACAATTCTAACATGGTATCAAAGTGTGGATTTAGAAAAAAATAAATATTTTGGTTGGAAGCTTCTTAGTCCTTCACCTTGAATTGGAGGTTTTTTCAGTCCTTCATTCACCCTTTTTGTTTTTGGAGAGGAGTTTTGTCCATGAAGTTTTCTTTTTTTTTCAGTTGTGAAAGATTAGATTGTTTGTACATGGGTATCTCACCAAGTCTTGTTTATCGAGAGTAATCATGCATTAGTTGATAATTAATTATTAGTCTAATTTATTTTCATACACTTAAACTAAATTTAGGAGTGATTTTCTATGTTAACTGAGAGCTATTATTAGATCATTTAATCTCATTGCATGAGATGTTGACACTGGTCATGATTTAATCCTTTTATTGTTTAGGGTTGCTCCTATATAGCACTCAACCCTCATTGTATTAGCATACATTTGATATCTTTGATAGAACTTTTAACCTTTGAGGGCTCTTGTTTTCCTTGAAGATTCTCGAAGTTCATTATATAGTTTTTTCTTGTTGAAGAATATTGCATATTATTGTTTGCATCTCTCTTATGTGGAAGGTGTCTTTGTTCATTGTTTGATCATATGACTCATGTTTTTCACAATTCTAATATGGTATCAAAGTGTGGATTCAACAAACCACTTCTCAATTTGAGGGTTTTTTTTTTCAATAAGGGTTACATATTTCAAATTTGGATTTTTTGTTTTTTTTTTGCAATTTTTGGAGGTGGACAAATTTTAGGTACATTTTAGTGCAAAAAGGACCAACTGTTGGATTCAAGAGGTCGATCGATGAATTTTGACTATAAATTTGCCTATATTCCCAGTTGTAAACACTAAAATTTAAAATAATAATAATAATAATAAGGTTTATTAATAAATTTTTGTTTTATTCCACAAGATTAATAAAAAAAAGTTTTAATAATAGGGGTGGCATTTTTTTTAAGCGGGTTTATTAGGGGTACTCACAAGGTACCTGCACATGTAAGTCTTGCAAGCCCCATGCCTCCCGCCGTCGACAAGGTGTGGGCCGATCGAGGCTACCACACAACTAACCGATTACGGCTTACAGACCACCCAACGACCTCTTTCCCCCATGGTAATTCAAAAAAAATTCAGCCCGTTTTTCTTTTTCTTGGTCGGCTTTTGGATTTTTCGACAATCTTAGACTTTTTGGCAACCGTGCAACAAAAGGAATATTTTGTCCACCCAAAGGTATACATCAACAATTTTTTGATTTCCAAGCCACCGGATTCTTTTTGCCAGTAGAGGGAATATTCTGCAAAATATTGTGTTGACGTTAACAGTACAACTTGCTAGTAGGGCTCCTTTAGGCCCTCTTGGTACCCTAAAAGAGTTGTTTTTTTCTTTTAGCCATAACTTGGACATACGATATCAAAATTGGCCAAAAGCTAGTTCTGTCAACTTTCTAGTGGTGTGGGTCTCATCACATTTTTTTGTTGTTAGTGTATTCTACGACCTGTTGAAGTCAAAGGTGTTTTCATTTCTGAACTCATAAATTTTGACCTGTTTCCTTCGTTTTTCGTGATTCTAGCAACGTTGAGACAATCTTTCAAATCTCTTCATAGCCATCCAAACACTTTTTCTGTGTTTCTCTCCAAGTACAATTTATTTTGTTTTTTGTGTTTTCACATTCTAGTGAATTACTTGGACATCTTAGCTCCTGAAAATTTTTTGTTTGCGTGGAATGACTCGTTTTTTGTTATTCTACATATATATCCAATATTTTGTCTTATTTGGACATTGTAGACATCTTTTTATGTACATTCTTTTTTGTTGATGCATTGAAATAAAATATCATTCTGGTGAATACTTTTTGAGGATTTGGTACATCCTGTTGCGCCTTTTGTACTTGCACTATGATATAAAGTGTCATAGGGGGGTTGACATTTGCCTTTGGTTTGCCATCACACCTTTGTCAAAGAAATGTCTCTTCCACAACAACAATGAATCCCTGTGATTCTTTCCTCATGTGTGTGTGTCTTAGTTTGCACACCCTTTTATTTGTAGGTTGTTTCTCCTACATGCACTTTTTGATTTCACGCAGTTCCAATGTATCTGTCTTGGCTCTCCCTTGTTAGCATTATGAAGGGGGGTTTCTACTATTGGTGTTAATGCTTCCTTTGTTTCGTTTTTGGAGTGATCTATGTATCTAGTTCTTGTTCCTATGTACTAGGCGAATGCAGTGGTCATCAACGACTAGTTACCCATGCATTTCGATGAGATGAAACATTTACCATATGGACACTCTTGCATTCCTGTTTTTGGAGGTTATTCTACAACAACAATGAATCCAAGTGATTCTTGTCTCATGCGTGTATGCCTTAGTTTGCACACCCTTTTATTTGCAAGTTGTTTCTCCTACATGCACTTCTTGATTTCACACAATTTCAATGTACTTGTCTTGGCTCTCCCTTGTCAACAATATGAAGGGGGGTTTCTACTATTGATGCTAATGCTTCCTTGGTTTCGTTTTTGGAGTGATCTATGTATCTAGTTCTTGTTCCTATGTACTAGGCAAATGCAATGTACATCAATGGCTAGTCCTCCATGCATTTCAATGAGATGAATCATTTACCATATGGACACTCTTGCATTCTTGTTTTTGAAGGTTATTCATTCCAACACTATATCAATCATCTTTTGATAGTTGTCTACAACGTCTTCGTGCTTTAGTGATGTTCTACATGTTCCTTTTCTTTTTGGGGGACATTGTTTCAGTTGGAAGCTTTTTATTCCTTCACCTTGATTTAGAGACATTTTTAGTCCTTCATTCACCTTTCTCTCTTTTGGAAAGGAGTTTTTACCATGAGGTTTTCTCCTTTTCTCCAGTTGTGAAAGATTAGATTGTTTGTGCATGGGTACCTCACCAAGCCTTGTTTGTCGAGACTCATCGTGCATTCTCCTTTTAGGGTTTTTAGCTATTCCCTAAGTTCATCTTAAAAAGGGGTGTTAGAATATAATTAATTAATCTAGCACTTAAACTAAACTTAAAAGTGATTTTATATGTTAACTAAAGAGTTATTATTAGATCATTATGTCTCACTGCATGAGATGTTGATACTTGTAATGATCTAATCCCTTTATCATTTAGGGTTGCTCCTATATAACACTCAACCCTCATTGTATAATCAATACCTTTTGATGCCTTTGATAAAACTCTCAACTTTTGAGGACTCTTGAATTGCGTAGTCTTTTCTTGTTGAGGAATATTGCATATTATTATTTGTAGCTCTCTTGCATGGAAAGTGTATGTTCGTTGTTTGATCCTATGGCTCATGTTTATTCAAAATTCTCACATTTTCTAGGAAATGGAATTGGCAAGCATGAAGCCAAGTTCCAAAACCTTCACCAATTTCCTCCCTATTTGTGTTGGTTATAGAAGTTTTAAAACCATAGTATGGATATTCGCAAAATTGGTGATCATTTATTGCAAGTTGTTTGAGTCTTTGTTCGTAGATGGATGTAAAGGGAGGTTTGTGTTTGGTGAAGGTCTCATTGCAACATGAATCATTGAATGGCAAGTGCGCTTTTTTTGATATTATACAAACAAAACTTAATATGTATCAACGCAAGCCACAAAAACTGAAGTTTGGCAAAATTTGGTATGGATATCCAAGGATGTTAGGAACTCGAACACAACAATCATTCTCCTATCAACTTTAAGTAGAGGCATACATTTTATTATAAAGTTGGTGATTATAATATTTTAATGAGTTAAAGATACTTAGGGGAGTTACTTTGTAACTTATTTTATAAAACTTTATAAAACTCTCAAATTAAAAAAGAATCAGTTACGGGGTTGTAATGCTATATATTGGATTATTGTCATTGTAAACGGTATTGATTTTTGGGAGGAGACAACATAGTGGTAGCTTTCTTTTCCAACATGGCCATTTGTACAAGGATTGTAAAGTCTGAGCTCTCATTATATCAAAGGAATAAAGATACATTTTAATCGGTGTGTTTATTTGTTCTATTTTTTGTTGCAAGTTTTCTTGCGCAAATTCCCAATCTTTCTTTGGTATTTCCTTTGTTAAATCTGGTTGTGGATGTATTTGTTATAGAATCTAAGTTCTGAAAGTTCTATGTCAACTTATATGTTTGGAAGAAATTATTGCTTACCTTCTTAATTATCATTCGTGGGTGCGAAATTAATGATCTGTGTGTCATTTGTTTTTGTTCCCTTCATTCTAAATCTACCTTTGGAAGTCTTGAGTGGTTTTCTGTTGTTCCCGTCAGAGATTTCTCTCTTTCCTTTCTATTGTTACCTTTCTTGCTTTCTGGTCAAAAGCATACCCCAAAATCCAAATTGTATCATACAAGGGAGCTGCCCCTCTCATACACATAGGAAGATAACTAATTCAATAGTGATCTCTCAACTGTTGGTCAATTTATTGGTGCTCGCTGGGCAATTCAGGGTCATTTTACAAGACAAAACCACAGCGACAAGTCTGTTTACCAACAATAACCCAACAAGCAGACTTATTAACATCTCTGCAAACTAACAATGTAAGAATCCAACAATGATTTAGAGGAACAATCTCCAATCTTGTGCCCCAGTTGGTTGCAACAAAAACATCAGGTAACCCCTTAAAATTAACAAATTGAGTCTATGTTACTTGTGAAGATAGATGGTATGAAAAAGGCTTAAGGATATCCACCAAAACAGACTTACAAAATTGTTTTGGGCATTCTCCATGCCCATATCAACTTCAACAAAATCTCCTACTTTTTCAAGCAACTACTGAATCAAGATTGGAACTCTAAAAATCAGTGGGTGGTTGTTCAATCGAACCCACATTGGAATCTTAGTAATACAAGCAGCTGCTGATTTGAAAAAGTTGTATCCAAAGACAAATGAAAAACACTAGCCCTTCAATGAACCAGAGGCCATTATTCTAGACAAAATCAAGATCTGCAACTTTTTTTATTGAGAAAAGCCCTTTGAACACAGGAAGGCGATGATATAACTTTGTCATGGTTTTTACAGTCACTGCCCTGTGAAAGGGAATGGTGACATTTTTGCATTTAGGGAAGACTATTAATTCCACTGCAATTTTCCCAGACCTCTCTCACTTCTCCCACTACAAACTCTTCCTCCTGGTGCCATGAAAATGCTGCGATCCATCTAAATATTGTAATCTGTTTCTTTGATGGAGGCATGACAATATCAGATGAGATCTAAAGCTGATATTACGAGAGGAGATTACAATGTAAATGTGCTAGTTGCTGATTATCACAACATCAGAAGGGAGGAGATTAATGTTGTGTTAAACCCCCACTAATAATAGGATAAATTTGGTAATTTGAAGAATTCAAGCCAATGAAAGCTCTTGATAGTTTCTTATGCTACAAACGAAGGAATTGCATAAGCATGAGCCTTATGTGGCTACAAGTCACTGCAATTTGTAATCTCATTTTCCAGTCTAGGAAACTTGGAACAAATATGCTCCATTAACGTGCTCTTGTAGAATCTAAAAAGTGTCTGCCTTGGGAAGATTATCACAATGATAAAACAAAATTATCTCCAAGAGGGATGAAACTGAAGCTTCCTCATCTGCACATCTATTTTCAGATGACAACTTCTGGCTTTTTTAGCTGGAATGTTACCCTTAGTTTAGGCAGGCATCCCTAGAGATATATGTATTGTCCTGAGTATTATCACCTTCAAAAGTAAAAGAGTAGAAGAGGCCATGGCCTCCTCTTCATTGAGCTCCTACGAGAGGAATCAATCAATATCAGATCAGATCTGGAACAGAAAATAGAGAAAATAGTGTAGGTTGTAAATGTGCTAATTGCAGATTATCACACATCAAAGGGAAGGAGAAAAAAGAAAATATTCTATGTTGATAATAGGACTAAGATGCTAGTTGTTAAAACAATTCAACTCAGAAAAGGGCTTTGTACAGTTTCCTGAACTGTGCATTGAGGAATTTCATAAGCATGTGTTTTACACATGTCCCTGCAACTTGTATCATCATTTTCCAGTCCCACACTAGAATTCTTGGAAAGACAAAGCTCACCATTTACATATTCTTCTTGTACAATCTAGATAAAATACATCATGAAAAACTTCTTGCGTGCTTAAATGAAATAATGCCCAAAAAGGTGAAATTGAAATTTTCTCATCTATACACAACAATGTTTTCTTCAATCTTTTTAGGACTATCAACGAGACGAAAAAATCCTGTTCAGAAGTTATAGGTCACACAGATGTAGACTCTGGACACTTCAAGGTAGCATTCCCATTAAACTTGATTTTGAATATTTAGCAATTGCAACCCAAGCAGAAGGGGGCATCACAACCAAACATATAAAACATGCAAAATGTTTCCTTTAAGATAAAATAGCCTAACCTCAAATCATTTCTTGGAAGTTTATATGTCATACATCCCACAAGTTTCATGCTATTATTATGAAAATTACACCAACAATGTACCATATAAAGGAAATCAAACCAGCATTAATTAAAAAAGGTGTGCCAGAGATTTTCCAATATCAGATCAGATCTGGAACAGAAAAGATGGAAAATAGTGTAGATTGTAAATGTGCTAATTGCAGATTCTCACACATCAAAGGGAAGGAGAAAAAGGAAAATATTCTATGTTGATAATAGGACTAAGATGCTAGTTGTTTAAACAATTCAACTCAGAAAAGGGCTTTGTACAGTTTCCTGAACTGTGCATTGAGGAATTTCATAAGCATGTGTGTTACACATGTCCCTGCAACTTGTATCATCATTTTCCAGTCCCACACTAGAATTCTTGGAAAGACAATGCTCACCATTTACATATTCTTCTTGTACAATCTAGATAAAATACCTCATGAAAAACTTCTTGCGTGCTTAGATGAAATAATGCCCAAAAAGGTGAAATAGAAATTTTCTCATCTATACACAACTGTGTTTTCTTCAATCTTTTTAGGACTATCAGCAAGACAAAAAAATCATGTTCAGAAGGTATAAGTCACACAGATGTAGACTCTGGACGCTTCAAGGTAGCATTCCCATCAAACTTGATTTTGAATATTTAGCAATTTCAACCCAAGCAGAAGGGGGCATCACAACCAAACATATAAAACATGCAAAATGTTTCCTTTAAGATAAAATATCCTAACCTCAAATCATTTCTTGGAAGCTTATATGTCATACATCCCGCAAGTTTCATGCTATTATCATGAAAATTACACCAACAATGTACCATATAAAGGAAATCAAACCAGCATTAATTAAAAAGGGTGTGCCAGAGATTTTCCAACCTTAACTTTCACCAAAAGATCTCAAAAATTTGGAAGCGATAGATATTAATGAAGAGTCGGAAGAAATACAAAACTGTACCTACTTTGGTGAATATATTACTTTCCTTGTACTCAATTTAGATAACAAATTAGGACATTTAACGACAAAAGCCCAATATAATAAATTAGAACAGCCTAACATAACGCCATTGAACAGCAAATAAGAACATAAACGCAAAATTCTAATTTGACAAAGATTTGACTTAATTAAAGCTCAATGAGGGATTTATTTTGGCCGGGAGAACAGATTTCATTATACTGAAAAGATCGAAAGCATGTAAAATCCAGATTTAAATAATTAATTAAATAAAATCGGGAGATATTTTTATTTATTCCCTGAAAAATGAAGGTTGCAATATCATGGGTCAAATGAAGTTTGTCACTCTAACAGGAATTACATAGCCAAACACTAATCCTGTTAACTACTTAACAATATATAATTTACTCTTTTTACAATTAAATTAACTAAGTTTAATGTGAATGTCCAACTGCATATCTTGTAACAGTCCCCCTCAATGAACATTAACTGATTATTGATTGCAGCTCCTGTAGCAGCTAACAGTGATCAAACTGTAGATTAAGAAATCTAATTGGGACCATATATAACTTTCTCCTCTGATATACATTAGAACCCCCTCTATATGATCCACATTTTCCAATGCTTTTATTTTTAAAAGTAGTTAAATTCATACCGTGGCCAAGACCACAGACTTATATAAGCATAAGCTCCTTTCAACAACTCTCATGTTCACAACTTACACTTGGAAACTCTGAAGACTCTTCTTCTACTTACTTTTATCCATGCTTGTTAGTTCCATCAGTATGCTTGTAGTTGATTCTTAAAACAACAGATCATTGTAGTTACAATTATGTTATTTAAACTATCAATTGCATACTGCTTGAACAGGCTTGTAGTCATTACTATTGGATGCAACAATCTCTGGTACACTATATCTTCAAAAATATAAGTGTTTACCCTTGCATCCTTTAATATTAAATCTCAAGTAAACCCCATTATTTCCTACTAGCAATTGATAAGTGTTGGAAGGAATCCTAATTTTATTTTAGTATCTTTATTTTTCAAGTAAAACTACTTATATTTATCTAAAAGACAGTAATAAAATACCATATTATCATATTCAATGGCATATTTTTTAGTTTTAACTGAATCTGCTTTTGCTTACCAAGGAAATTAATTTCTATAAACTTTACTATTGTAACACAAATATTGTTTTTAAATAGACCTCTATGGTTGCTTTATGGATTTTTTATTTAAATATTATGCCCAAATTCAATGGAATTGTATAAAGTTAGAACATCTTGTAATGTCCCCTTTTTGACCTGCAAACACTGAGCTTTTGGTAGTTGACATCAATGTTCCACAGGGACGCGTCCCCCCCTAAAAACCTCACATTTCCTAGACATCCCTGTCTCAGAGACTTGAAGACTTGGAGGGAGGGGCGGAGGGGAGCACCCCGCCACCAGCCCACCACCATCACCACCATCCCACCACTAGCGTCGCTGTCTCCAAAATGGCGCTAGGACTTCAAGGACACTAGGGTGTCCTCAAGACGTCTAGGGGGCTCCTAGTAGTTTCCAAGATGTATAATTCTTATACATCTTTTTATAACTTATTTTTCAAGTACTATATGTATTTCAACGCCCTACCGCCAGCCCGCCACTGTCCCCCCGCCGTCCCCAAACTTAGGCCTTTGGTCCCCCCGTCCCCAAAACCCATCCCCACGTCCCCGTGTCCCCCCGTCAGGAAACTCCATGGAACTATGGTTGACATGGATTGGGGTTGACCGGATCCTATCAGCTGTTAGATTTAGTTACCTTTTCAGTTAGTCAGCTAGTTTTAGCTGTGTCCATTAAATAAGGGATGCTGTAGTTATTCCATTGATTTTTTTCAGTTAAATCACAAATCAGCTTCAGTTAAATAAGGATTCAAGCAGTCAGTTATCTCACTAAATTCTTGGGGAGTGCTTGTCAATTAGGTAAAATTGAACATGGAATTAGTTCCCATAATTTGTGGATCCCTTGAGCTCAAAATTATATAGGTAGTGTTGGGAAGAGTAAAGGCGTCATTGATTATTACAAACACAAAAAATTCATTCTGATTACAGAAATGGAATTTTGCTACAGTAGCCAGTTTGTTGCTTGAGATGAAATCCTTAGGCTTTTTCACATTGTCTCTCATGAGGATGGAAACCCTTTGAGATTTTCAGTAGTATAGGGTGGCATCAAGGTTATTGCAGGGTATTCAGCAGCACAAGGCACCAGTGAGGTCATTCTAAGATCTTTAGAAGCACCAGGCAATAGAAAGGATTATACAGAGGTAGTGTAGGTTTGTTGTATTGTTTCCTGAAGATAAAATAAAATATATACGTCTGCTGTTAGAATCTTTTTTGGGTATACTTTCTATGTATTTAGACTAGTTATTACAGTATTTTCTGGGTTTACTTTCAGTTTCTATGTATTCGGATTGGTTGTGATCCTGCCAGCATGTGAATCAAAGAGGGAACTTTGAATAGTCTCACAAAAGGAAAGAGGACAAATGTTTTTTATACGCTAATGAAAATTCAGAGAAGCCAAGATAGAATGATCAAGCTATTGGTACAAAAGTTGCAGCATAAGAGTGGCATGCAAAATTCAGATCTGTTTGAAGAGTTAGACATACTTCTTATAAAGTATCAAGAGAAATTAAAAGATTTTAAGGCTGTAGTAACTTTTGGCAATTGCTTGGGGATACTCGGAAAGAGGTTTCAGAATGGAAGAGGCCAAAATGACAACAGAAGAGAATTGAAGCAGAAGAAATCTGCACTACATGTATTTGAAAGATATACTCCAATGGTTGCTAGCAATGTTCAAGAAGCATTCATCAAGATCTCAAGCCTTGAAAAGATGAATTGGCATCTGAGAATGTTTTACAAGGTAGCTTTGTTAATGGGCACAGATCAGTGAAGGATGTTTTAGTTAATTCTTGTTCTAGTAATAATCTTCCTCTTGAGAATTTGGGTGTTGCTCTAAATTTTTCAAAGATTTCCTAGTCAGCAATGGAAGATAAACACTTTGATGCCCATTGGATACCATTCAGAAAATAAGGAACATAGTAGTAAATCTTTGTTGCACCAGTCTGAGACCATGTCATTACAAAGCAAGCATTCACAGAGGGACCAAACTGCAAAAAAGGGATACAATAGAATTCCAACATGCTCTCTGAAGAAGAGGCAAGTGTTAATTGACAGAGATTCAGAGCTTAAAACAGCTAGGTACACTAGCCCAAGCAAGTCACAAAAAGGTCAAACTTGTCATCTACAGTTCATGGATCAGCAAGTGCAACAAAAATGAGCTCTTCAAATACTAGGTATGATTCAACAACCTGCACGGAGAGTACAAAGAGGTCTGCCAGATTGATTAGTTTTTGTCTTACGAGCTTGGTTGTTCAAGCATTTTTTTAATTTGTAACCCAAACATCCTGATAAAATTATGCTAGCAAGGTAGGCAGGACTGCCAAGAAATTCAGTTTCTACTTGGTCTATAAATGTGTGTGTATGCCTTTGGAATTCCATGGTAAAAGAAAGAACGATGGTAGCCCAACAAAAGAAAAAGCTTGCTAGAAGTGGGAAATCTGCTTCTCTAATTGAATGGCCACTTGTGCGAGATGAAGGCTTTAAAACCAAGATATTAACTTTTGTCTTCTTGATGAATTGTGCTTGAGTGTTTTGGGCAAACATGATGAATTATTGAGTCACTGGAAGGAATCCCCAATGCAAGAAATAAAAAAACTTGTTGAACTAAAGATGAGATAGCATCAAAAAGCATAGTACAGAATATTGTTGGATCTCGCTTGGAAATCAGATGACATCCAAGCTTCTCTTGCTTGAGGACAAGCAATCTTGAGAGGGGAGGAATTCTCATGTCCCCTTTTTGACCTGCAAACATTGAGCTATTGGTAGTCGACATGGATTGCTGTTGACTTAGCTAGTCAGCTAGTTTATTTGTCAGTTAAATAGGGGCGCTACAGTTATTCCCTTAGTTATCATCAATTAAATTGGGAATCAACTTCAGTCAAATAAGGATTCATTGAATGTGGGATTAATTCCCATAATCTGTGGATTACTTGAGTTGAAGATTATATAGATAATGTTGGGAAGAGGAAAGACATCAACGATTATTACAAACACAAAAACTTCATTTTGTTTGTAGAAATGGGATGCTACTACAGTAGCTTGTTGCTCGAGACCAAATCCTCAAGCTTTTTCAAATCAGATTTCATGAGGGCAGAAAAACTCTGAGATTTTTACTAGTATAGGGCGACATCAAGATTATTCTGGGGTATTCAATAGTGCAAGGCAACATAGAAGTCATTTTGAGCTCTTCAGCAGTAGCAGGCAGCAGCAAGGATTATGTAGAGAGATTAGTATCAATATACTACAAGTTTGTTGTATTGTTTCCTAAGTAGATGTATTTCAAAAACACAAGTAAAATATATACATCTGCTGTTAAAATCTTTTTGGAGTGTACTTTTTGTGTATTTAGACTAGTTATCACGCCTTTTTATTTTTTATATTTACTTTCTATGTATTTAGATTGGGTTATTACAATGGTATCAGAGTTATGATCCTGCTAGCCTGTGATTATTGGAGGGAATTTTGAGTAATTTGACAAAAGGAAAGAAGGCAGATCTTTTTATACAGTAGTGGAAATTTGGAGGAGCCAAGATAGAATGATCAAGCTACTAGAATGAAAGTTGCAGCATAAGAGTAGCATACAAAATTCAGATCCGTCAGGAAAAGTTAGACATACTACTTATGAAGTACCAAGGGAAAACGTAAGACTTCAAAGCTACATTAACTTTTGACAATTATTTGGAGATACTTGGAAAGAGGTTTCAAAATGGAAAAGCCAGAATGACAATAGAAGAGATTTGAAATAGAAGAAATCCAAACTACATGTTGAATGCAAAGAGTCAATATTTGAAAGATATACCTAGAAAAGATTGTAATAACTAATCTAAATATACAAAAAGTAGACCTAGAAAAGTTTCTAACAGCAGATGTATTTATTTTATTTTGTCTTTTTGAAATACATATACTCAAGAAACAATACAACAAACTTATACTACTCGCTGATACTATTCTCTCTGCACAATCTTTGCTGCCATGTAGTACTGTTGAAGACCTCAGATGATTTTTCTGTTGCCTTGCATTGCTGAATATACTGGATTAACATTGATACCAACCTACACTACACTGCTGTAGGAGTGTCCCATTTCTGTACACATAATGATTTTTTTGTGTTTGTAATAATCAATGATTGCTTTCCTCTTTCCATCACTACACATATATATATACTCTTCAACTCAAGTGATCCACAAATTATGGAAATTTATCTCACATTCAATGCTAGCTAACCGACAAACACTCCTCAAAATAAACAAACCCATGACACCCATGACTCATTGGCTACTTCTAAATCTTCATTACTGCAACTTAGACCTTAGGTAAAAAAAGGTGACATTACACATCCTGCGATCAAACCCAAATAAATACTCCTGTTTCATCTCCTTCAGCTATGCTTGCAACAGGTTGCTTAATTTCCTTCTCTTTACCTTGAGGACTTTTATTTGCATATAATAAACAAATTCATGGCATAGTCAAAATAAACAAACCCCTGCCTTATTGGCTACTTCTAAATCTTCATTACTGCCATTTAGACCTAAGCACACACAGAAGCTGGCTGCAATATGAGACTTTACTAATCTGGTCTCATACCGTCGTTGATCATGATAAATATATAAAGCTCTGGCAGCATGATGAAAGTAATGTGTGTAAGAAAAACACAGAAAAGTTTGATTTCAGTCATTGTGGCAGTAATTGTGTAGCTAATTACACCATTGTATATTAATCCTTTTTAACCCCCTTCTTTATCTCTTGCAATTGAACAATCTAATCTTTAATGTCAATGTGCAGCAGCACATATAAAAAAATGCTTCAGTTGCTCTAACTTTTCTTGCCATTATATTGGCACCAAATGCCTTATTAAATTCATGAAATTTGTGCACTAAATGACTAAAGCAGAATTGAGTCTGCTTCAAAAAATCAACTAACTGCACATGGCGGCCCTCCATCAATATAAGATACAGAGATGATAAACTAAACAGCCTGTAAATTAAACCCGGTCATACTGTCATATCCCCTCTCCTTGGCCATCCTTGATACTATTATTTTGGATCATCAAAAGTGTTTCTTAACACTTAATTAATAATATATATATATGTATATATTAATAAAACAATTTATTTTTTTGGTGCCAGGAATTGGGCACATGAGACCTATACAGGGAAGTTATAAATGCAGGTTTGGGAATTCATTTTGAGTTCTTGATCTAAGATATTCTGTTGGTATTTTAAATTTTCAGATTCCATGCCAGCAAGGACGAAAGCCCTTGAAGGCTACTGAGAGGTTAGGACAAAAAACCTTCCTCTTGTTTGTGCAATTTCATTCCAAACTGCAGAGTTGAGATGCATCAGAGATTTTATGACATTTGCAAGTGGAAAATTGGAGGTTATCATAAACCCTACTTCACCATTTTCCTGAAGTAGAAGCTGTTTGAAAAGACGACATTAGAGGGTCAATTCACAGGCCAACTGGAAGCTGCAATCCTGCACTCGTAGTGTGCCATCACTGGACAACATCACACCTCATCCTGGACAGTCAATCGACCCTGTTGCTGCCCTTGCAGGCTGTCATTGCCACATCACATTTGTTTTCTTTGGGAAAACACAACCTACAGGTTCAAGGGCAAGTAAAGTCAATTATTCAAGAACATTGGGAGCAGATCTAAACGCTAACAACTAAAAATCAGACTGCTTCAGCAGGGCCAAAACTCCAGTCAATCTGCCTGGTAGTGGAAGTTGCAGAGGCAGCGGAACATTCTTGACCCCAGGCACTTTTGAGGGTTTGATAATCAGACTGGGCGCTGTAGGTTCCTTTCACTCTAGTGCACAGATCTGATGCAATCAACACCTGAGATCACCATACACAAACCAGACATTAACTGGCACATCCCCAGAGGTGTCTTACAGGTGCCAGTCCCGTTTTACTTTGAAAGTTATCTATTTGTCACAGCCTATCAAGCACTGTAATATGATAAATTTTATTTGGAAATTAAATGATTGATGTATGGTGATGAATGAGAGTATGTTATAACTTATAATCATTCATTTCTTTTCTTGGTTCATGCACTGTTTAATTGGAGGATTTATATCAGTGATTTGAAGTAAACAGCAAACGGACCTGTTTTTTTTTCTTACCCAGAGGACACCCAGAAAACCCAAATAAATCAAGTTTTTAATCAGGGACAGCACACATACAACCTTCTTGAGATTGAGATTAAAATTTTAATGTCCACCATGTTGTTGAGAATCATAATTCACTAAGTCTGAAGTTCTTCTGGGTCAGATTCGGTCTACAAGAGCAGAATATCTATCAATTTCCATAATCTGCTTTGAAGATCAAAACTCCCATAAATTTAGGGAGGCACGACTTTAGGGAGATATGTCTCATGGAAACACGTCTCTATGATCGACATGTCTCTTATGTTTAATCCCTTCGTCTTTAACAAAGCCGACGATTTGTCATCAACCATAAATCAAGACATATATGCATTTGATTTATTTAAAGCAGATTATACTTAGGATTGGAGATATGATATAAATAATGATAATGCATGAAAGCAATCATTATTTATATCTGACCGAAGCTACCTGTTTTCAACACTCCCTCTTAGCTAGGGAAGAGAACTCCAATCAAGTACATATTGATATCACCTAACTCGTGATATCAGAAGATATGAAATGCTTCTAAAAGTGTCAAGTCACATGACATTCTTCATAAGAAATCTTCACTATTCAACACTCCCTCTTAGTTAGGGAAGAAAACTTCCATCAAGTATAAAGTGATATCACCTAACTCGTGATATCAGAAGATATGGTATGCTTTTGAAAGTGTCAAGTCACATGACATTCTTCATAACACATCTTCATTATGGTATGTGCACTGACATCAAGTCACATGATGTCTACCATAATAAATCATGGCATATCCACGGATATATATGCATATCCACCATGAATAAGGATCATAATGATCTTCAAATTGATATCAAGTCTTACGATATCTATCAAAATGTCCAAAAATACTATCATGACATGTCCACGGATATCAAGTTACATGATATTCATCATGATAGGGAAACTAATCATTGTAAAGTCGTCACCTTACAATGTCAAAGTGTTCATTATCGAAAGATCGTCACCTTTCAATAATGTACACAAAGGGGGTGAGCCCATACAATCATGGAGTCACTCACATGACAAAAGAGTTTACACATTAAACATCTTTAAAACATATTAGTACAAAATAATGTGAGTCTCAATCAAAAATAACTTACATTTCAACCATACCAAGTTTCTTCCTGAAGGGTTCAATTTTGACTCTAGAGAGAGTTTTGGTGAATGTCTGTTGTTGATCATTTGTACTAATATGCTCCAACATTCCTTTCTACCATGTCTTTCACATAGTGGTAAGGAAACTCTATATGGTTTTGATAAATTAATCCCACAAGCAATTTACGGAGCCATACTGCTTCTTTGCTCCCATGGAGGCTGAAATATATTCGGCTTCTATTGTACTTAGTGCCACAGAAGATTGCTTCCTGCTACACCAGGATATCATTGTAGACCTCAACTTGAAACAACACCTAGAGGTACTCTTTCGATTATCTTCTTTAGAATCAATAAGCTCACTCTAAATCTTCAAGCACTTGCATCAACCTCCTGACTTTAACGTCCAAGATTGCCTGCAACACTTGCTTTAGAGAAATGGATTTCAATGCACACCTCTGTAGATATTCAGGGTTGTCCCTTTTAACCTCATTCCAGATCCCTCTATTATGAATAGGTTTGCGGAGCTACCAATGTTAGATCCAGGTTGACTGACTAGAGCAATTCTGATCTCAACTACTGAAGAGGTACTTCAAGGACTTAACATCAACACTACAACCCTTAATGAATCATAGAACTCCCTCAAAAGGTTAAATCTCCCTCTTTGAGGAGATGTCTTCAGCCATTCATTCAGTCTCATGGCTGCAAGTTGTGTCTCCATTCTCTTCTTCTCTGAAAAGTAATTTCTTGGTCCATCCTAATGCACATTAAGAAAACATTACTTACTAGTTCATATGACTCAACTATTCCGACGAGAAATACAAATGCTAGAAGCGTACATGATTTGCTATCTTAATGTTATAGCATCAATTAATAACTATGTAAAGATTCATGAACATTATTCAACCATGAAATACTTATCTTATGAAATCAAAATTTTGTACGCAGAAAAATGGGGGATCGATATCAACGATCACAATATCTACTATCTTCGCCCTTTAGGTGGCATCGATCGCTTCAGAAATACCGATCATAGAAGTGGCTCCAATCCAAAGTCGCAGAGGCACCAACACTCATAATAATCAGATTATTCATGTCCGGGTTTTCATCCAGCCATGAACTTTAATTTCTGAGAGGTATCGGCTAATAGTACTTATGCTACTCCCGTTATCGATGATGCAAGCAACTCGTGAATTTCATTCTATCCACATATCACATGGCTCTAATAAATATTCAGGTCAGTTTAGCATTGGTAGCATTTCCAAGAAGGAGTAGTGATTTCTGAATTGATCTGTGGCTGCATAGCCTTCAGCTCTTGCCACCCGTTCGATCATAGTATTCAATATCACATGGATTGCAATGCCAAACGCCCTTACTCTAAGATCAAAAATCCACGCACACTCATTCCATTGCGGCTCATCTACTAAGGTCCGAGTCAGTTCTCAAGCAACATAGCCTTCCCATCTTTGCTCCCGAATGATATTCTTTGTGCCGCACATGTGAGAAAGGATCATGTTCATCATCTCGGCATTATTACCTTCTTGAATAGAGCCTTGATCAATCCCGTGCGCAGTACCATTCTCCTTCCGATCGGGACATCCTCAGACACAGGGATCATGAATCGAACAACAATATGCAAACAACTACCGCCAATGTCTTTCCTCCCGTAATGATGAATGTTGAGTACAACCCGTCAAGATGCCCGAACAGATGCCCAAACACTTAGTTCACCACGGAGTTGCCTCAATGCGCCTTCCTACAGTGGCATAGAGTCTTAAATTCCCTGATGGTCAAACCTTAATCGCTGAACGTATATTTGTCTATATGCACAATTGTTCACGGCACCTCTAGGTAACCCCGATATGGTTCAGTGAGACATGTCGATGATTTAAAGAGACAATCTGCTAGCAATCCAAATATTTTGATCTTTGCTACTTTCCCCTATATGGTCGCTGGCAAACACATTGATCACTTACGTCTTCGAATACAGACACGCATCATTAAGCCTGGAGTTTCCACTTTAATGACTTCGTAGGTTTATAATTGCCCATCATACTACGGCCAATTATGTGAATGTCGGTGAAGAATGCACTATGCAATTAAACGTCACTAGCATTCATGAATACCAAACGTAAACTTAAGACAACCAATATATATATAGATATAACCTTCGGCTTCCTCATATACATTAGCAAGATATCGCCGGCGGTGTGAATGCAAGACGTATAGAGCAAAACAACCAACCTCCCGACACCACCAATATACTTGTCTATATCCTTCCCGTGGCTTTAATATTGCATCTTTGAAATGCTTGACAATCGGTCATATAATCGACGCCATATAAGTTCTTTTGTCCACAGAATGAGATCCCGATATTAGTCGCCTCCAATAATACTCCCACGATACCGACAATGAAGGCATAGATAGTAAGCATATTTGTTGTGGGAATAATCCCGTCGCGGGAATGTAAGCAGGGTGCCACGATCTCAATACTCTTCCACCTTTGTATTTCCGACACAAAACTTATCAATGAAAACACGAATTTAGAGGACGCCTTAGCAGAGAGCTTTACAGCAAGTCACCAGATTGTCTAATCGATCCATCATAACGATCAACCAAAGATACAATGTCCAGTCAAGCTAATTGTTATCTGCTGCTTCGTCCAAGTGACCACGAGGGCAAATCCCCTGCAGGCAGTTGCGTAGCCTTCGGCTCTCGCCACCCCCACCATCCGTGGTCTCCTGTGTGCGTCTAACAGGATTGTCATATCTTCCTCCAGGGGTTTCCAATGTCGGCTCTTCAGGAACGATGTCACACTGGTCGGAGTGTGCGCCTGAAAGGAATGTAGATCGAAAATTCAGACTTGTGAAGTTTATAACCTTGCTCTGATACCATGTTGTTGAGAATCATAATTCACTAAGTCTGAAGTTCTTCTGGGTCAGATTCGATCTACAAGAGCAGAATATCTATCAATTTCCATAATCTGCTTTGAAGATCAAAACTCCCATAAATATGGGTGAGGAAGACACGTCTTTAAGATTTAGGGAGGCACGACTTTAGGGAGATGCGTCTCATGGAAACACGTCTCTATGATCGACATGTCTCTTATGTTTAATCCCTTCGTCTTTAACAAAGTCGACGATTTGTCATCAACCATAAATCAAGACATATATGCATTTGATTTATTTAAAGCAGATTATACTTAGGATTGGAGATATGATATAAATAATGATAATGCATGAAAGCAATCATTATTGTGGAGATCAGATACTAGTCAAGTGCAGGAAGGGATATGTCCAAGAGCCGGTTTGCAGCCTGTGGGCTTGTCCCGGACAAACTTGTGTGAACCCACCTTCAACCAGACTACATTTATGAGAATCGCAGCAAACCCAACTTCAGTTTGAAATTTTTTTAATGCTATTTTGTTTTTTTAATTGTTTTAGGCTACTTTTAGCCATTTGACTTTGACTTGGATGCACAAAATCAAATTCTTAACCCTAATAAGCGCATTATAAAGCATTTGAAAAACTAAAACAAAATAGTTTACCTCATTGTGAATGCAAAACACAAAAACCATTCATTTTTGTTGAACTTTGGTTCTTGCTTGCCATTGCACAAATAGAGTTAAAGACAAATGACAAATCCTTTCTATGCTAATGAGGGTTACCCCATATAGAGATTTTGAAATCAACAAAGGGAACAAGGCAATAATTTGTAGACTCTTCCATGATCCTAATTTGTAAGATGCAATCAGCATTGAGTTTGTGGATTTTGTACACTCCAATGACTTTAATCTTAATGCTCTTCGTGAAAGTTTAAGGTTGAATGCTCATATTTGGTGGTACTTTGATGGCCAAATATTCTCACCTACAACCTCTTGTGATCAAAATTTTATTGCAAGTGAATTTTATATATATATGTGTGTGTGTATATATATTATAATATATATGTATGTATATATGTATATGTATATATGTATATGTATATATAATTATAATATATATATGTATAGATATATATAATATACTTTGAAGGCCAAATATTCTCACACCTACAACCTATTGTGATCAAAATTTTATTACAAGTGAATTCTATATATATATATATATATTTGCAGTTACATTTATAATTTTAATTCTTAAATTTTATAACTCTCTAACTTTGTCTTAATAGGTTGCTAGTTCATCTACATCTACGAAGAATAGAGCACATACTCCTCCATCCATTCAGTAAAACACAACTGACTACACTAAAAAAAGACTAAGGATTTAGTGTGCATGCATTCCAAGTTCCAACTTGTGTCTCCTTCTACACAAACAAATTGACTACAAAGAAGGGGACACAAGGAAATGGAACATCAAGCTAGAGCATACTTTCCCAACTTACCGCACTTGATATTGAAGACAAGCCAACTAGCAAAGATGCAAGTGCTAGTGGCATTGCTTGTAGTTCTTCTAATATATAAATATGTATGTCATCTAGTACGGATGGTGATGATGATATGTTTGAAGACCCATATGACCATAGTTCCACAGAGTTTCCTGATGAGGAAACGCAGGGATGTGGGGACGGGTTTCAGTGATGAGGGGACCAAGGGCCTAAGTTTGGGGACAGTGGGGTGGCAGCAAGGAGACAGCGGCGGGGGTGTGGCACTGAAATACATATAGTACTTGAAAAAATAGTTATAAAAAAATGTATAAAAATTACAAATGGAACTTTGGAAAACTAGTTTTAAACATTTGAATTTTGAAGTGAACATTAACTTGGTGCAGCTCCTCTTCTTGCTCTTCATTCTCACTCTTTCACCTTACACTTGTAGCTCTCACTCTCACACTCACACTATTAGCTTCTTGTTGATTTGTTTTTGTGAATTAAAATGAGGATAGGAGGCATTTTTATAAAGTTGTGGGGTTTGCGTGGAGCCCATAGGCCATTAGGGTTCAGCATTGGGCATAGAGTTCAAAGAATTTTTATTTTTTTTTAAATTTTGGTCGTCTGGCTGGAGGAGACTCTTGCACATCCCTGAGACAGTCAAGAGACTCCTAGGAGTACCACAAATGTCTCAAGGACGTCTCAGAGCTTCTGACATCTCGACAGCGTTTCGGAGATGGCAGTGCTACTGGCGGGGCAATGGGGGGACGTCCCCCCAAGTCCCCCAGTCTCTGAGATGTCCCCATCTCAGAAATGCAAGGTTTTTGAGGGGGAGGCATCCTCGTGGAACATTGCATATGACACTGAAGCCTAATCTGTGATAGCTGATTGTTGACATTATTACTTAAATTTTAATATATATCATGAAATTCAAATTCGAATAATTAACATTGGAGCATTTATTTATTTACTTAGTTTTGTTTATTCTATGATGCTTTGTTATTCCAAACTTAACTATTGTTTCAAATATGTAGATATTTTTTATTTTTACATGTTTTTGTATAGATGGATGAAACAAAATTTATTTTGACTGAATCCACAAGCCAAACCCTCAAACCCAAACCCAAACTAGTACCAAAATCAGTAACTTAGTCTTTAATCTTTGTGGACTTTTGAGCTGTATAGATTCAAGTTATCTCTATGATGATCAATTTCCATTAGTAGCCATCGCCTTTGATGGTTTTTTACCTCATGTACGCTGGTAATAATGCTGGTAATTATCAAAAGGCAAAGAGGTCCATTAAGCACACAAGCACCTCTATGCATTTTTAAGCATGTGGGAGGAATGCTGGTTATTAGAAAATTCACTGTTTTAGGATTTTCAGCCACTAGCCTCTATCCCGATTGACAAATGCAACGGCTTTTCTAATTATCACCATTCCTCCCCCATATTAACAAATGCTTAAAGATGGGGTATGTCTACCAGTCAATGCAGATGGGGCTAAAGAAAAACTGTTCGCTGGTGTTGAAATGTACTCTCTAAGCCCACAAAAAATAGCTCGACCCTGCATTGGTGTTCAAAGTCTGGAACCTGTTCAAGGCTCTTTGTTTCCTCCATTGTCATGTCCCTGGTGACTCTATGGTTGTCGTCCCCTTGGCTCTTGCAACGGCTTCACCTCCTCTGCCTTCTAAAATTGCTACTGAAATTTCTGAAGAAAGTGATCGAGGGGATAACCCCCATGCCTTCTGAATTTTTTTTGGTCATTATGTTTGTAAGCTAATCAATCTTTTGTTTTGTTTGCCCTTCTTAATGTGTTATAAGTCCAGCTACAGGAATATATTTTGAACTGTATAATGCCTCCACAGCTCATATATGGCCATACAGTTGCCTCTACAACTCTTGTATCTGGGCATTTTTGTTCTGTCAGTTCTGTCATCTACGAACTATTTCAATGTAAAGTTGATCTTTACTCATAAAATATCTAAAAGAATATTTTATTAGAGATGTTTGTGTGCTTTGTGGGCTCCCTTGCCTTGCAATTATTACCACCATATATGAGGTGAAATTAAAATACTATAAATTCATTAAAAGTAATGGCTACTCATGGAAATTAGTTGTCACAAAGATGACTTGTATCCATGGGTAAAAATCACAAGGATTAAAAATCTAATTACAAATAATTGTAGAAGCTCAAATTACTTTATAAAACAATTGATAATTCTAATTTCTGACTACTTATATCAGTATCGGTCAACAATCCTCAGTACATCAAGTCTTGTTATTTATCTACATTTATGAGTTTGTATCATTAGAAATTACTCTTATTGTTTTGTTTGAAGTATCGGTATATCCTCACTTAAAGTTTTGGGCATTCCTAAGTCCTCCTATGCCGAAGACAAACTCAAAATGCCTCAGTATTAATCATGAAGTTGCAATAATGTTGCTAATCCATGAATGACGATTCTCAATACAATAACTCTAATCTACCAATAAGTCTTGACATTTGCTAAGAATCAGGTCTGGAATAGAAGGCAAACCCTCTCAAAGAAAACGCAAGTCATAACTTCACTCTCGCAGATATGGATCTTCGCGAAAAAAACAAACCAGTATCTTAGAAAGGTAACCATTTTCCTTGTTGTTTATTCCAATGTGTACCATAAACTTGCTATGGCGTAAGGACCCCAGATTGGTGAGGATGGGTCTCAAAACTTTAAAAGTTGAAATAATAGCAAAGCTAGGTTAATCAGTATTAACATCGGAAACCAGAAGCATACAGAAGTGTTCCTTTATTTCCATATAGTAATAATTTGTAAAATATAAGTGGTCAGTAACCCCAATCGATAATATACAAGAGGAAAGCTGCCTTCCTTTACTACTTGAGCAATAGAGAAATCCAACAAGTTTGGTTCCCTTGCCAAATTCTTGGCAATATACATGAAGATGCTCTTCCGACCCCCAAATTACAAATTTATAAAGCCAACCACCAAGCTATTGTTCTACTTGCAAGAATCTTACGCCGGTTAGAACATGCAAAAAGATTGCAAGACATAGAGTAGCTATAACTATAGATTTGGCGCCAACATACCTCATGACATTCACCATTTTATCCACAGCTTCATGGCTGGCACTAGGCAGAGTTCTTGTAAAGAATTCAGAAAACTTACAGAGCGTAAAATCAAACAAAGATCGCACAACCTCAAACGTCATTCGGCCACTCACATCAATGAACAGTCTCCTATTGCTGGGGATGGCGAGGGTATACGAAATCTTATCAATCCAATTATGATTTACAACTCCAGAATCCAATCTATTGGTTTCCACAAGAATGGGTTGTCGATCCATCGCACTCAGCTGGACCACTTTAGACCCAGATAGACTGCGCCGAATCAAGGGCCCAAAGACTTTCTCAGTCTGTTCAATTATTTGATCTGCCCTAATATTCTCTTCCTCCGGCGATCCAATTGCAACTTTTCCAGAGGAAGAAACTGCAGGCAGCTGTGCCTGCGCTGGTAACTTCTGATTAGTCAAAACTTCATGCGAAGCCCTGACAAGGGTTTCAACAGCTCCATTACAGACAGACATAAAAAAACCCTTTATTTGGTCCTGATGAGCAGGATTAGTCACCGCGGTACAGATATCTTCATAAGTATTTATATGCATGGTTTTATCCAAATACACATTCACTGCCGTGCTCACAAAACGCTGAACACACTCCCCAACCAAAGCCCTACACTTGTCGCTGCAAATTACGTCAAGAAACCCCGAATCAGGCCCCGAGTTCAAATCTCCAGCGCTCGAATTGGGGTTTAATTCAGCATTTCCCATTACAGAATTATTGGCAGAACGTTCCAGAAATGCCAAAACCAAATTCCGAGCAAAACTTCCAACAACAACAGAAGCAAAACCAGTACCTGCAGGTTCGAATAGCTTGTCCATCATTCGCTCCGCAACTCCAGAATTCTGATCGTCCTGGTTATTTTGATTAGAACCCTGGAATATTCCAGCAGTCATGGCGCTCGAAACCCCCGTTAACGCTTGCTTAAATTCAGGACTCTGAGCAATCTTCAGCAGTTGCTTTAAACTGTTGGGAATTTCGTCTGCGTCCGATTGCAAAAATGCCTTTAGATCGTCTGATACCATCATTAGGGTTCCTGCAGAGGAAGAGGCGGCTTCTGTGATCGTCACCACAGACGTCAGAAAACGAACCAATTGGTATTTTTTTCTGGCAACTGATGGAGATTTGTATAGTCTGTAGGCGCCATATCCTGTGCCTGCTATTGCTGCTATTCCCAATAAAAGATTTCTTCGTTCATTTACGCGCAGAAACAGATTTTTCCGCTTTTCTAACAGCTGTTTCATTTTAGAGCTGCTCATTGTTTGCATTAACTCCTCCATTGCGAAGACTTTTCCCTCCGACTGCAAAGCTTTTAGTCTTTGTTGAATCTAGATCATTCGTATTTTTTTCCGTTTTGTTTGGGTGGCATAAATGGTTCTGATCTAACCTTTAGTCAAGATAAGATAGAATTCTTAACGGAATTAGTCGAGGCACAGAAAGTCTTTAGGATTCTCCTTTGCTTGAACGAAAAATAAATGGGCATTTCGAATTCCCTACGCCACTTCAAATACTAACTGTTTAACTGCCAGATATTGGCTAATATGAATTATGTAATGATTTTTTTTTGAATGCTGATAAAGATGATCTCACGAAAGCTGCTTTATAGGGTATGATTTGGAACGTTGATATAGAGTTAAAATTTAAAAGATGAGTTGTGGAAATACTATATTTTTTAAGAATGAGTATGTCATTTAAATTAAATCGGTTTTTTTTGTTAAATTAGGAGGTGAGGCGAGGGGTAGAGACAAGAAGTTCATGTAAAAGATAAATTTGCATATCATTTACTTTAATATCTCATTTGAATGCATGGTGTGATTTGTTTGGTGTACTAATTGACCTTAAATCTTAAGCTAACATTCAAATATGTTTATTACATTATCTTGGAACAAGATCAATCTATTTCTATAAGGTTTTGTCTCCATAGATGAGGTCACACATATGATCTAGTCCTTCCCTACCAATTGAAATTTTAAATTTTCTAATTTCGTATGCTAACTTTCTTGAATATGACAATTATCTATTGGCTTGTGCACCAATGATTTCAAGTTGTGTCTAGGACTTGTATTTAAGAACATCATCCTAGATCATTTTAAGAATCAAATGTTATGACAAAGTATTCACAATAATACATAGTCATAGTGATAGTCTTAGTCTTAGTTTCCTCCACCTCAATTGCATTAGCATTTTACATTCTCTTCTTTGTGTGGTTTGAATCTTGATGCATCCACCATGAGGTTTGATTACTATCAAGAAAGTAAATGGTCTTTCATTTGTCTTTAGCAAGCCCCTAAGGGTTTTTTAAATTAAAACCAGATTACTCAAATATGACCAGTCCTACGTGGCAAGTCTGATAATATCCCAAATATCTAAGCTTGCGTACCATGAAACATAAAATTATGATCTTCAATTGATATCTCTAAGGTAAAGTGTCCATGTCAACCTCTTAGGACTTTCCACATGTTATTTTTATTTGCCTTTTGTCATTTACCATTTTTTTGAGTTTTCATTATATATGCAAAATTTAGTTTTCCTTTCCAAAGCAATGAGTTCATTGCATCCATGTAGCAATGAATGTTTAATTTTTGCAATGAACTCCCATTGTAATGTCCCTTACTAGGATATTCCTTCTTTTTTTTTTGCCTTAAAACAATAATTCTTACTCAAAATGATAATAGCTTTGTCAAAAATTATGAATTTATTATAATATTCAGATAAATAGGTAATAGCATAATTTTGAAAATCAATAATATCTTAAATTATTTGGAAATGCTTTCAAATCTACTAAATCAAAGGTTTTCATCCCTAACTCAGCAGTGGCAATATCAAGGGTTTTCATCCTTAACCTACCAAGAATATTCAAGGGTTTTCGTCCTTAAAACTCTTAGTCCACCTTGGAGGGTTTTTGTCCTCCTTGATCAAGATTTGGGTTTTTGTCCAAACTTGATAAGATAAATAAGGGCTTTTGTCCTTAAACTCTCATGAACTTGGAAGGGTTTTCGTCCTTTCTATTTGCAAGAAACTTCCTCAAATTCAAGCTTGATTGCTTGATGTTTTAATAGATTTATTATTGTTTGCTTGATTGATATTTCTTGATGGATTGATGAGTAAATGCTTGAATAATTAATTGCTTGTTAGTTGATTGATGATATCTTCACAATTAAATGATCCTCCTTTTATATCACATATATGATGGAGTCACAACCTTTCACATTGGAGGGAGTCACACCCCTTCTAATATAATCGTTGTCATAAGCTTTTAATTTAATCATAATTGGATTCTTTTATGCTAGTATCTCCTTCATTGGTGCCACCTCTATTATTATTGACAAGTATTTTTTGGAAGCAACTTTAATTCCTTTACTTTTGTGATTATTCTCACCCTTTGAACTAAAACGAAGTCAGCAACCTATTGTCTTTGGTAGGGCATGATAGTTTTCCCTTCCTAATATTGCTTGTGCTCAAGCAATTTTAAATTAGGATGATAAAAAAATTATGCATCTTCCCAAGTGGCGTCCTCCATAGGTAGATTCTTTCATTTAACCAAATATTTAGAAATAAATTTTTTAATTTCTTTTCTCATATCAATGATGGCCTCAAGTTCCAATAATATTTTTCCCTCATCATTAAGTGGGGGTAATTTGGGACATGGTGTGATATGATGACCTAGCACCTTCTTGAGGCGAGATACATGAAAGACATTATGAATTTGACTATTTGTTGGTAACTCCAATTCATAAGCAACTTCGTCAATCCTTCTTATAATCTTATAAGGCCCATAGAATCGCAACTTTAGTTTCTCGACACCACTTCCATTGAGGGAGAATTATTTATAAGGTTACAACCTTAGTAAAACTTCAAATGTTCTTTCAAATCTATGACGTTTCGCATACATCTTTTATTGATTTTGAGCATGTTGCAAGTTTTCTTTGAGTGTGTTCAAAATATCTACACTTTGTTGCACATGTAGACACTAAGAATTGTCTTAGTTAAATAATCTTTTTATTTAATTAAATTAACCTCTTTCCTCTAAGATTTCTTCTTATTCATATAATTAAATAGTTTTAATTATTCCAACTTTTCCTCTAAGGTTAATTAAATAATTTCAATTGTTTAATTAATTGAACTCTTTTGATTAAATAATTATCTTTAATTATTTAACCTCTAATCTTGTTCATAATTAAATAAATATTGTTATTTATTTAACTAACTAACATCTAATATTCTTCCATGATTAAAAGAATATTTCTATTTATTTAATTAATCATGTGGGTACAAATAAATAAATAAACTTTATTTATTTATTTAAACTTTCCTTCTTTTTTCAATATTTCCATCTTTTTCTCTTCAATGAACTATCCTTCATTTTTGGAATCTAAATCTTTTTTAATTCTTCAACTTTCCTCCATCTTGGAAAAATCTTCATTTAACAAAGCATGAAATGAGAAATTTTTTGTACACCATTATCCACCATTTTAATTAGATAATTCATTATTATATGCTCTTCAATTAAAATGGTAACTTTCTCATTCTTTCTCATAATCTCATCCACTACTTTTTCTTTTCAATCTTAATCATTGCTTTTCTATCAAATCCTCTATAAATACAACCTTTCATCACTCTTTCCAAATAACCATCATCTTCAAATCTTTGTTGCTACCATTATCATCATAAGTCTTTTATTTTGTGCACTCCAAAAATCTAAGAGCAACAATTCAAAATATTTCAAAGCAAAGAGGAGAAGGGCAATAGAAGTGATTCAACTATGGTATAAGAGGTATAATTTGTGTTTTGTGTGCTTTTATTTAATATTTTGTGCAAGTTTATTTTCTATTGCTTGGATTGGAAATTTAGCTTGTCCCTAACAGTTTGGTGGTTGTTGTGCAAGTTTCAAGCTTTCAAACTTGATTTTTGCATGCATACAACACCAAGTCTCTTGCTCCAGGGACTATTATCTATAAGAATCAAATCTCCAAATGATATTGCCTTGTAACCATATAGTGCCTTGAAGGGAGTCATTCATGTTGACATATGATGAGTAGAATTATAGCAATCTTCTCCAATATGTAACAATTTGGTCCATGTTGTTTGTTGTCTTGTGACATAGTTCCACAAATATCCTTCTAGCCAATTATTTACAATTTTAGTTTGTACATCCGTTTGTGGGTGGTAGCTAGTGCTTGGGATTAGTTTTGTTCTAGAAAAGTTAAAGAGTTCCTACCAAAACAAACTAAGGAATTTAGACTTTGTCACTTACAATGTTTTTGGGTAGTCCATGTAGTTTGAATATTTCTCTTTAAAGAAGAGGTTGGTTGCTTGTGGTGCTCTATATTCGAAATATATGGCATGAAAATGAGCGTACTTAGTCTATCCACCACCACAAATATGCAATCATTTCCTTACAATTTTGGAAGCCCTATGATGAAGTCCATTGAAATACTTTCCCATTTTTATTTGGTATAGGTAAGGGTTGTAACTAATCAGCTGGAAATGTTTGTTATATCTTGTTTCTTTGATAAACCATACATTCCTTGATATGCTTCAAAACATTCCCTTTGAGGACTCTCCAAGAAAATGTTTCCCTCACTTGCTTGTATGTTTTATAGCAACCTTGATGACACCCACTAATGGAGTGCCATGGTATGCCCTCAAATTTTTTTCTTTCATTTTTGATCCTAGGATGAGATATATTTGGTCTTTGTATAGGATGAACTCCTCCACCACCTTGCGCTTGTCATCTTGTAGTTTTCCTTCCAATGCATCCTTGGCATATTCAACAAGTATTGAATTTTTTTAATCCACAAAGATATTTGTCGTAGATTATAAATGAGGTCTTCATGATAGATCATCAACCACAACATTGTTATTTCCCTTCATGTACTCAATATTAAAATCATAGGCAAGTGCAACTTGCTAACCAATTTTTATTGTCTATCATTTAGATCCTTTTGGTTCAAGAAGAATCTTAGATTGTTTTGGTCAGTCTTAACAAAAACTCTTCCACAAACTAAGTATTGTCTAAACTTGGCTAGAGCATGCATAATAGTTAGCATCTCTTTGTCATAAATAGAATAATTATTTTCTATCTCCTAAAATTTGTGACTCTCAAAAGCTATTGGATATTTATTTTTCATTAATATGGATCCAATACCTTCTCTTAAAGTGTCACATTTTAATTCAAATGGAATAGAGAAATCTACAATAGGTAATATCAAACAAGAACTCATTATTTCTTTGAGCTTTTCAAAATCTCTTTGTGCCTCCTCATTCCATGAAAAAGCACCTTCTTAGTTAAATCTATCAATAGGGCTTTGTTAAATCTATCAATAGGGCAGTTAGCCTTGAAAATCCTTTGACAAACCTTTTATAATAACTACATAGTCCAAAGAATCCTCTTAAATGTGTTATAGTCTTAGGTTGAGGCCAATCTACTATTGCTTTGATTTTCTCTTCATCTACACTAACTCCTTGGACATTAATATTATGCCCTAAATACAAGATTTTAGTCATCCCATATTCATATTTAGATACTTTAGAAAATAGCAATTATTTCCCAAGTATCCCCGATACCTCATCAATATGCCTTAAGTGATCTTCCCAAGTTTTACTATAAATTAGTATATTGTCAAAGAATACCAAAATTGATTTCCTTAACTGTTTACTAAATATCTAGTTCATGCGAGATTAAAATGTGGTTGAGGCATTAGTTAGTCTAAATGGTAACACTAGAAATTCAAAATATCCAAAATGACACCTAAAATAAGTTTTGTGAACATATTCTTTACTCATCCTTATTTGGTGGTATCCAAAATGTAAATCAGTCTTAAAGAAGTATATTGCACCATGGATTTCATCAATTAATTCATTAAGGGCTAGGGATAGGGTATTGGTTCCTTATAGTTTTTTTATTAAGTGCCCTATAATCCACACACATCCTCATAGTACCATATTTCTTTTTTACCAAAACTATGGAGGAAGTGAAAGCACTAGAGATAGGTTGTATATGCCCCATCTCAAGTAATTCCTTAATTTTTGTAATGGCATAAATTTGCACCCCCTGCAAATTCTCATTAATTTACCCTCGCTTTACCCTTACAAGTTTGATAATACAAAAGCCCGTTGCATTCGCTTTTCTTTTCCCATGTGTCCTCATTATTTTGTGTTGGTGAGGGATGTTTGTGCACCACGTTTTTTTCTTGACAGGATTCTCAGGTCAAGGAAAGTTAGAGGCATTATGATTCTCTGTCAGCTATGGATGTAGTGTTCCTCTTCAAATCTTGACTGTTGGGAATGACCTTTTTGCCTCCAAATTGACCTTTTCACTACTGTATTTGACTACAAATTTCGTTGAATATTCATCAAAATTTTGACAAACTATTGTCGCATTTCTGACAAAACACTTTTTTCAATTTCGTCGCAGCAATTTTGTCCCTTTAATGACCAAATTTTATTTGTCGAAACCACGACCCAACATCGTCGGTCAACACCACAAAAAATTTGGTGGTTTTCATCGCAAAATCGACAAAACTTCATCCATCTATCGACGATAAAAAAACACAAAAATGTTGCAGAGTGCCATTTGAAAGTATCAAAAAAACAACAAACAACCGTCAGTTTTTCGATGAAGAGGAGAAGACATTGCGGTGAAAATTACGTCGGAGGTATAGCAACCTCATCGCAATTTTTTGTTTTGTCAGACTGGTTCATCGAAATTTCGACGAAACATTGGAGTTTTTTTTTTTAAAATATTTATTTGCCACCGTAGAGAAAAGTTAGCAATTGCATTTGGTTTTTTCCAAACTTGCTAGTCTAATGTTAACTAGTCCAAACAACACCACATAATATTGAGAAAATGATTTATAAAGGATCCAATAAAATTATAAAAATGTTAAGGTTCCTTTTAATGCTTCAGATGCATGCTCAACAAAATGTCAACAGAAGAATTCAGAAGTTCGATTTATTAACTCCCTTTCTTGGTTTACTACATTTGATGTATGAAGTTTGAGAAGATGAAACATTTATGTGGTTAGCTCTTTCACAACCCTAAATGAGATGAGCCTTGGTTAGAAGTACTAATAGAAAAGTAACTTGGTAATAACTAAAGGAGACAAATGCAATAAGGCTTTGCTACAACTTTGACAAGTGAAGCAAGGGTAATAAGTGCATAGGAAAGAAACTTTACTATAATGAATATGATCGAGGAGAACATAAAGAAAGATATCACCATAAAGTCCCTCTTCCATTAGATAAGTCCATACCCCAACAAGACATGGGCAACCCAACCATTGTCAAGCCTTGAGTGAGGAGACCATTAAAGTTAGCTAGGTATGTCAAAAATTACAAGGTGATCATATGTAGGAGAACTCATAATTCTATGACTATCAATCATGAGTTGGTTTAATGTCTTGGCTATTTTATGTCTCCAATGACAATTGTCAATTGTTAATGTGGACAACCATCAAATGTGTTGGAAAATGCTATATGGTAAAGATTGTGATGGGAAATTTTTTGTTTGCAATCAATATGTTGTTCCTCCAGACGAAACTAATGTATCTTAGGGGTTTAAAGGTTCAATTCACTAGGAAATTTGAAAAGCAACTTCACTTGTCATGCCTTTTCAACCAAAGGAATTGGGATACGATGTCAAAGGTCTTTAAGATCACCAATTCAAGTAATCAACTCCCATACAATGAAGAAGATGTTAAAAAAAGAGCCTCATGAGTTGTTGAACATTATTCTCCTTAGAAGCACACTTAACAAAGATCCACTCCTCTAGATCTATAGTTGTTTCTTGATGTATTTTAAGACCATCCAAAATTTTGGCCCTATTGCTCTATCTATAAGCATAAAAGTGTGATCAAGCACATAGTTTGTGGGATCCCCGATGTTGGGATCATTCAAGTGTGATATCCTTGATATTGGGATCATTCGACTATGTCATAGTGGTTACTCATTTCCTCTAGTTATGGTGCACAAAAAGGTACTTCTTTGTACACATGTCCTCATTATTGAGAATTAAACCAAGTCACTATAAATAATAAAAGTTTCCTTTAACATGTTATTGATAATCTATCAAATGGATTGCATATAGCTATATTCTTTCCTATGGTATTACTAGATGGTCATGGACACAAGAATATTATAATATGAGACAAGTACATGTTTATGCCTTTCCTTTGGAAACTTATGCTTGTCTTCTTAGATAATGTTCTTCTCCAGGCTACATCTTTGCTACTGATAGAGCATGCAGTGTTCTTGTTTGTTGGGTGGAAAATGGCCTAAATCGCAACTAACAGGTTTAGTAGGTTTAGGCAGGTTCTTATCCCAAACCATGTAAAACTTGGTAAGAACATGTGTATCTTGTGGATAAGGTTTCCCAACTATTATAAGTATGTGAATTTCAAGCCCTTCAAATATTCTTTTGAACTCAAGGAAATCGAATACCTCAAACATGCTAATCTACTTTGATGGTGTCAAAACAATGGTGGATTGGTATAGTCCAAGCATAAAGAGGCATGACGATAAAATGGACTGTGAAAGAAAAGGTATGCAAGTGTAGGGTATAAATATGATCAAATGACTAGTGATATCTTTGGCATGATAAAGATTGAATGGGCAATCTACAAGTCTCAAGAGGGCAGAGGATTCAAGTCACATCCAATGTGATTAAGACAGTGACCATGAAGAAGGAAAGGGGCAATGGTTTAAGGCAGACACCTTACATTGAAAAGGGTGAAGATATTATTCAATGGATAGAGTTAGCTCCCACAATGAATTGTGTGCAAAGAGCATTAACAAATACCTTATGCATTAAACCCTAGGGTTTGTAAGAAGGTGACTTTTAAAGTCAGCCTTATGCAATGACATACAAAAGGAACAGCGTTGAGAGAACAAATGCAAGAAAATAAATCATAGAGCATGAAATTTTTTGTGGAAAGTCATGTGCTTTGATATTCATGAGGAAGAAGCAATACACAATGTATGATGTAACAGAGGGGAAGTGCTATGGAGGAATACTAAAGATATAGAGTTTTGATGAGAAATCACAAAGGGGTCAAATCTCAAGGAAAAATAATGAGAATCAACTAACAAAAGATGATTTTCACAAGGGAAATAATAGTAATGAGGGTGCAAAAAATATCAAACGCCATGAATAAAACCTAGGATAGTCATCAATGTCTTCAAGAGATAGTCATTTTAGAAAATTTAAATGGCAGTGACCTTGTGAATTTGAAAGGACAGTTATACTGACTTTGGACAGTGATTAATGACTATAAGTTATGACTATGTTTTGTGCCCAATAGGTCTCTTTATGACTGTGTTATAAAGGTTTCGACTATGAATCATGATGAAAAACCTCAAGAGCACTAAAGGATTGCCATAGTAAATGTATGAGGTCAATGGGCACAAAAGAGGAGCAGAGCACAGACCTAGTAGGCATGAAAGAGAAAATGTCAATATTCAAATGACACTCAAATCGATTTCTCAAAGAAGACAATCACCATACATATAAAGGGCAGTCACCTAGAAGGACTATCAACTAAGGGCGGTAAAAGATAGTCATGTAAAGGGTAGATTCAAAGGATGACAATCCACAAGCATTTCAAACAAGTACAGTGGCAGCCCCCCTCACCAAGTGAGCAATGATGGAAAGATTTTAGAGTCTTCAAGAAGATGCCAAATCATGAGAAGTAGAAAATTGTTTAAAAGACAATCAATAATCAATAAAGGATGGTCTTCACAGTTAAAACAATGTATGAAAATATCAATAAAATGGACTATGAGATGAAAGATCAACAATGCATAGTGATTTGATGAATACGGGTGACAGTGAACAATCTTTACTTCAATCTTTGAAGAAACTTGAGAATGCTAAAAGATTTAAAGTGTGAGAAGAAATTTGGATTTGCTTCAATCTTTGAGGGAACTCTAGAAAATAGTAAGTTGTAAAATGCGAGGAGAAAGTTGGATATCCTTCCTTGAAGTTTATTGGTAAGTTTACTCATAGAGCAGTGAGGTTGGTATGAAGTAAGATTTTGTGTTCCACTTTGCTGTAGTAGTACCTATAGGTGCTCATGGTCATGGTGTGTTTTTTTTGTTTATCAACGCATCTCTCATGGGTACTTCCTACGTTTGTTTTATGCACATCAAGATATCTTTTGTGAATAGTCCCTGTATTTGTTTTTAGGAAAATTGGTATATTTTTCACGCATGCTTCCTGTGTTTGTTTTAGGCAAATCAATGTAGGAAAATAACATCCAAAAACAGATGCTCGGTTACTCGGGTGAGCAATAAGTATTTTATTCAACTATAAATTGGCTATTCCAGCTACTGACCTTTAAAGTGTTGGTCTAGAGGCATGTAGGCAGAGGAGCTTTGTTTGCTTCAATAAGTTTTACTGCTTCAGCAACAGGGAACATCTGAAGTTTGGAGACCACAATTTTACAATCATTCAGCACAATATCACCTCATTTAACTTTATTTTGAAATTCACTAAGCTACAAACAAAGTGCTAAAATGGAAATCAAACAAAGCACTGGAATAGATAATAACAACAAAATTCTAAAAATTCAGGCTTCAACCTCAAGGAAGGTATGGATCAAATAGTCATTGTAGCCATAATATACAGACAAATCTACAACAAGCCACTCAGTATAGTCCTTTCTGACTAGACCCTTTTTTTGTAAAGAGCGGAAAACTCCTTAAAAACAAATCAACAATACTTAAAATAAATTCCATTATATTCCAAATAAAGTCATCATCTCTTCATTTCATTCATCAAAATACAAGTCGATTACATACAACGACATAGAAGTCGAAAAGATATCTTCATTATAATTCAGTCTAAATCTTACAAGTGTCAAAATACACATTTCAAATAATAAATACAAAGGATGATAACATATCCAGTTACAATTCAAAACTTAGGCATTCAGTCGCCATAAGCTCGTCATTACATACATCATAAATAATAAAGCATTAAAAAGAAGATTCAGTTTGTCGATCTTCCATCCATAAGCAAATCTTCAAAAGAAGACGAGAACAAGAATTAGGCACTTTTCTGCCCAACCTCGAAGCTTACGCTTCCCCAGAATTTCTTAGTCAATCAAGAAATACCCGACCCTGCATGAATTGCTTAGCAAAAAGCAGTCTACGAGCAAGATGGAATCTGGTGCATGCCTAGTACTACTAGTAAACCACAAGCATTTTCATTAAATTACTTGGCCAAGTAAAATGTCATGCACGACAATAAAAAGTAGTTTTGGAAAAAGCAAAACTACACTCTCTATTTACCCATATTCGGCACCCGTCCCGGAAGGTAACTTTCCCAAAAACATCACATGCAAAATTATCTATCATTCATGCATGGTTCAAACAGTCAAACACAATCTTTCGCAATCTTTCAAAACATTAATTGAAAACATCGTTTAAAATGAAGACAGTTTAACAAATACTACTTTTCATTGTTCCAATTCATAAAAAGACATAAAATCAATATTTTAATTGAGTCATTTAAATAATCAACAAAGTTTCATAAATGAAGGTGTAACTCTAGTATGTTGAATAATACATATAAAAACGTAAATTAAAAGAGTACACATTCAGTTGTTTCATACTCTTCTTTAATTTAAGTTGTTTAAAATTTGTTCTGATTATTCACAAAAATTGACTAAAACTCAAGTTAAAATGTGTTGATTCAAGTTAATCCTATTTTTAGCATTTAAATATCCATCATTTATCAAATTTAATCTAACTATTTTAAAATTTTGAGTTTTGACAGTTTTCAAGAATAGTGTTAAAATTTCAAGTTAAAATTTTGTTTTTGTGTTTTTCTGTCAATAATTCTTATTTTCTGTCAGCATAATTCAACTAATTTGTATCAGCATAATTTCGTTATTCTCAAAATTGTAAGTTCGTTTCCAAGTTTAATACGTTTTTCTAATTTTCAGTTTATTGTTCTAAAAACGATTTAAATCGGAATTTAACAAATTCTCAGCATAAATAAATAAGATTTATGTTTCTAATCTTTTCTTGAATTCTGGAAAATAAAACACAGTTGAATTTTTCTAACATAAAGATTTTATCAATTGATTTTCCATTTAATCTGTGTTTAAATTTTGTCTAAGATTCTGGAAATCAATCTAATTTAATTCTATTTTCAGTTTTAACAAATTGCAAGTATAATTTTTGACAGTCATAGTTTTTGTTTAATTCTCTCTGTTCCTATTTTTTTTAACAATCATGATCTACTACATATTTTGATAATCGTTTTTAAAATTGTTGAAATAATATCAGAAAGATCTAATTTACAATTTAAATTTCAAATCCCTACCTGTCAATTCGTAAATTTTGTATGTTGTCTATGCCTTTTTTTCTGTTTCTTCCTTGCTGCTAATTGTTCTACTTTTTCCTCTTCCGGTTCCTTGTTCTTATTTGCTGCAACCAAACCTTGCTGCTAACTGTTGTTGGCGCCTTTTCCTTGGTTGAAAGCGTGTGAGGAAGGCTTTAACCTCCTGTTTGTGCATGGGGAAAAGGAATTTCCTGCGCACCCCCTTATCTCCCAAACTTTACCTGCGCATGGAGAGAGGAAGGCTCCCTTGCTGCTAGCTAACGCAGGGTATGAGAGGCCTGCACATGGAGGAAGAGGGAGGTGTGAGGGAGGCAGTGCGTTCCCTCCTCCTTGTTGTTGTCTACCTTGTTCCCTGCCTTCTTACGTGTGGTGAAGGCATATACTGAGATAGGTCGCACCTTAGCTGAAGACCACACCTTCTTTCCCTATTGCGTGAAGAATGGAGGCTAAGGTGTGGGGTAAGAATGATCAGTTTGCTCTACAGTTTGAATTTCTTAACTCAACAATCATCAAAATTCCTCTGTTCAATTGGTCTTTGCTTTAGAATAGAGAAATTTTTTTGTGTTTTCCCCAATTTCGAATTTTCTCAGTATTCAAATTTCCTGTGTGTTTTTGATTTCCAGAGTTCCCATGAAATATTTATTTCCTTTTCTTGATTTCATGCATTCATGCAAAACTCAGATCCACCATTTACTCAATTTGATCTTCAGATCAAAATTTCAAACTTTCAGTTAAGATTTGAAGATATTTCATTCTTGAGTTTAGCTAAAGTTCACATTTTGACTCCAATTTTCAATTTTTAATTTTAAACGAAATTTTGTTTCAATTTCACAATTTAACTAATTTTAAATACGAATTCTATTTCCAAATATTTTGAAATTCATTCTTTTTCACAATTCCTAATAACATTTAAATTTAAAAATCACTTTATTTAACTAAATTTAATCAAATTTCGAATTTAGAATTCTATTAATTTTAAATTTCAAAATTTCAACTTCGTATTTCCATAATAGTAATAAAATATTAAACAAACATTCTATCTATTTAATTTACATTAAATTTCATCAATTTAAATAAAATCATCATTTGAACACATGCATTTTTGCAATTTTTCAAGAAATCACACTAAAACTAAGTTTTTCAATTCACAGGCATGATATATGTACAAGACATTAAAATATCAATCTACGTGAGTGTGTGAGATCCCATCTATTCATAAACGTCAATCGGCTAAACAACTCTACCTGATCGTTGTTCTCGCCTTCAACCTCGTTCACCTATTTCCTGTGTTCACTTGCACTCGATTTATCATCAGTAATGACAAACCCCGAAATAAACATAAATACAATAATTTGCATTTGCATTTCAATTCAATTTCAACTTCATTTCATTTCGAATTTCAATTTAACCATCTTTAAAAAATCATTAAATAATCTAAATTCGACATAACAATTAATGTCTACATTTAATAAGTCTATAAAAATCCATACGTGACATTTTTCCTTAAAGCTTTGAATCTGGACAAAATTCTAACAACTGATAGAGAAAGGATCGATATGTATCATTAATGAACACTATCAAACATAGTCCAAATAGATGAAACAAGTGATGCCTTGTAATCTTGAAAACAATGTAGCAACAATCAAAATTAAAACACTACCCTCTTTTATTCTCCTCTTAAGGTTTGGGAGGTCAGGTGGGCGCTTCCCCTTCTTCTTCAAGCTCCTAAAAATTAGTACAAAACATATGAACAAAGACAAAGAATAAGAAAGAGATCGTCATAACCCAGTTCCCTAAACCTTCTAAACCTTCAGTTTCACCTCCATATGTATACAAAATAACAAATTCTCAAGCAGACGTGTCCCCATAGAGTCAATATGGCATGAAGCATATATGTGGGTGTCTGTGATAGAAAATGTTCAATTCAAGCATTCTACATCTCACTTAGGCCAACAAGAGAAAACACAGATAAGAAAGAGACAAGTATTTATTGAACCAAAAGACATAGAGAGATGGAGAAATTATATTAAAGTTGATGAATAACCAAAGTATACAATAAGTTAGAATAGCTAACAAAGCATTTGGGATAAAAATCAACATGGAAAAATGACATTTATGATCATATTGAGCACTAAATCGTAAACCCAGGGAAAAATGCAAGCACCAAACAAAATTTATTGTTATTCTTCCAAAACTTCTCAGACATCCAATCAACTACTTATATACATGCAACTCCTTTCTTGGGCCTTCCTAGATATATCCAAGATCATAAGGCTTGGATACAACAATATATGTAGTACATACTCATGTATTGAATAGAGTTCTCTTCCTAGTTTGTATGTTTAAGAATTTTAGGAATAATGAATAAATATAACATAGTATAAAGAATGATTGTTAATGATGGTTGTTTTAACTTACACGCCCTTTTTTACCCTCTATTCATTGTAAACTATGCATAACTTGAACATAGTAAAAAAACTATAGCCCACATTGACATTGTATGCCACATGAATCCAACCATATGACAAAAGATAAGTGATCTAGCCTCTTGAATGAATGTAAGTAGAGAAATTTGTGCATACCTACAGATGGTACAAAATTTCATGGTTAAGTGGAAGTCTCCCATCAACAACAAGATCCAAATATATGTGTATCTATCTCAATTGAGCCTCTAAACCCTTTAGAGTTGTCAATTTTTCCACTAACTTGTTATGCACAAAAGTCAAATTTTAGAGTTATGTCACCACTAAAAACAAAAAAAATAGAGCTTTGAAACCAAATCCACACACAACACAATGTGGTATTCATACAAGCCATACAAACAAACTAAACTCTAAACATTGGAATGGAAACAACTTCAAATTATGATGTAGGGCATGGATTCACTTTACTCAACTAGAGGCACATTTCACAATAATGGGTTCTTCATCTAAAAAATTTGTACGAGGTTCAAATAGTAAAGAGATTGATGAAAGATAGAGGAATTAAAAAGATACTTGGATGTAGTTGGATTGAAGGCCGTAAACTGGTACATGTTTTTTGTGTAGGAGACATATCACATCCACAAACATTGTAAAGCTATGCAAAGTAGGAGAAATTGGCTTGGAAAATGAAGGCATCAAGGTATAAAGAATCATTTTTTTGCCACCATAGTGAAAATTTAGCACTTTCTTTCATCTATGCATATTGGTTTGATGGTTCAAATGATGCATTTCTTATATTAAAAAGTGCATTACCTTATTGAGCTTCTCTTTGTTTCGAGAATAGTTTAATATTCTCTACTTAATAGGGCCAACCACATGACGGTGGAAGCTCATTTTCCCCTCCCCCCCCCTCACATCACTCTTAATTCCCCATACCCGATCATATAACATTAATCATTAATTCATCCATTAATAACATATAACATTCATTCATTCATTCATCCTACATTAATAACATATAACATTCATTCATCCATTAATAACATATAAAATTCATCCATTAACATATAACATTCATTCATTAACATATTCACATTCATTCATTAACATATAACATTCATTCTTTCAGTTTTTACATATTATCAAAAATATGGTTATCATAATATGATTACAATCACTTTTTTTTGTTTCATTTTTTAAGATAAAAAAAGTTGAAGTGGAGTATCATTTTCTAAATCATCTATCCCCCCTTTAGTTGTTCTACCCTCTGCTCGTGATCTTAATGTACACCTAGTCGTGTACTCACAATGTGGAGGCTGCTCCAAGGGGGGTCTGCTGCAATAACAAAGAAATGTTAAATTGATATGTCTTATTATTATTGTTACAAGTATTTCATTAATTAAAAGAACATTAGAGTGGTTCTCTTTACCTGATGGGGCCACATCATGTTCCTGATCTTGTCTTATAGCCTCATGCTCAACATGTTGAACACCCTCTAAATCCTGATCTAGAGTTGAAACACAAAAGATTACATTAATTAATACACCAATTGCAATTAAATATGTTTAAAAGAACATTAGAGTGGTCATCTTTACCTGATGGGGCCACATCATGTTCCTGATCTTGTCTAGCCTAATCATGCTCAACATGTTGATCACGCTCTACGTGCTCTAAAGTTGAAACACAAAAGGTTATATTAATTAATACATCAATTGCAAATAAAGATGTTTAATTGTATTAATACATTATGCATTTTGTATAGCACATGAATACATCCAGTACCGGGATGCACACCATGACATTCATCTATAGGTTGTGCTCCACCCTCACCAGGCTGCATTCCAATGTCATGTGCAGTATTATCATTGCTTTCCTGTTTAAAACAAATAGGCACATAATTACTTTATGGTGGGAATTAATATTGAATATACTGCACAAGTATTGAATTTTAAATAAACTTCATTGAGTTTATTTATTTGTGTGTCGGATGCAGTGGAAGATTGTGTTTGCCTAGTCAAGACTCTTAGGCATTCAGCCATGGCTCCATAGCCTTGCTGGAAGGTAATCTTCAGGTCCTCTTCTGTGGGCACTCTGTTGAATTCAAAGCCCTACATTTTTGCATAAGATCGTGAATTTTGCTTCTATGGTATGATAAAACCAAAATTGTCTACAATTTATTATTTGGATGCAATATTTCATTTATTGATACTTACAATTCATGTGGCTAATTTCATATAACCACCAGAGCCAAGTTTGTGTTGCTCGTGTTTTTCTAGTCTTGCCTTTGTTGCCTTCGATGTGTTAGGCAACCTATGAAAAGTTTGAAATACATTAGATTAAGTAAAAAGAAAGAGTAATCAGTATATAATTACATTGTTGATAGTATCACATACCTTCCTTGGCTTGGTGGTGTCTTTCCTTTTTTTTCTTTTCAGCCTTCTCCTTTCCATCTGACACCAGGTCCTTCCACTCCCTCTCTGGAATCATGGGGGGACGCTCGTACTTTTTGTTCTTCTCTAAATGTGACCTATATTGGTCCCTCACATACTTTAGATAGGTACTAGCTTTCTTAAGGACCTTGGTTTGGTTGAATGTGTTATTACCGAACAACACAACTAAACATTACCGAAATGAAACCAATAGACTTATGAAAAAAAACATAATAATAAAATGGTATATTGGAGTCATTAATTAGAGGTTGGGTAAAATGGTGTATAGTACGTACCACCCCCATAGTAACTATTTTTGTATCTATTCGATTCAAATTGTAATCGATTAGCAACTCTTCCCCTGTAGTTATTGATTTTATCGCACATACGAATACATGGTTTCCCTCACGTGCCTCAAATATGCAATTGGGTTGCTTATTTGTTGACCTAGGTCATGTATTGTTTATAAACCCTGCAATGTTCCCTGATGCTTTTGGCCTTCCATCAATGTACACGACCACTCCTTTATTTTGATCCTTATCTTTTAGTTGTATATAATTTGTTGGCAGTGCATACCTACGCATACTTCATGTATATCGAACCAGATGCATCCAGTCTTTGTAACTGTAATAGGGTCCAAAAAACTCCATCAATTCAGTAACTTTGTCATAATAGACCTTTATGCCATCCATGCAAAATATGCCCAAACCATGTAATGACAATGGTGATGCGATATATCCTCTCGTTGACACAAAAATTAATGTTTATTGGAGGAAATTCCTTGGGTACCCATTATTTCCGTAGATGTTTGTACCTCAAGGGTACCTCGATGTCGCCTATGCTCTCATCATCATAAGAACATGACCCCCCTTCAAAAAGAAAAAATTCCATGCGTTTACAAAATTTTCTTCTAATCTTTTGACCTCTAGTTGATCTCCCTCTTTTAGACCTACTACATGTCTCGCTTTCCTCTTCTCTTCCTAAATTTCCCTCGCTCGAGGAAGACAGATCTGACAAATACCTATTTGGTGGTACCTGCACTCATAAGGATGTTGGATGAAGTTCTTTCATGGTGATGTGATCCCAAGATGACATTATGATTAATCTATCATTTCATCACTAGAATTTGACACGTTATAAGGTAATCAAGTCTTGATAGATTTCAAGTTATTGTTACTACCGTCCAAATGTGTCCATCACAAATCAAATCAATGTATGAAGGAGACCGTCCCTTGCAATTAATGACTTTAAAATTTCATTATTTTACAACCTAACACAAACATGGAGATTGGGAGATGCAGTTCACAGTAGCCGAGGCTATGGAAGCCTAAAAAACCTAGACTGGGTGATGAATTTTCCTACATGAACAACGTATGGCAATGTTCCAAGGATTTTTGCATGACAATTGAGGGGAAAAGGTAATGAATGATAGTAATTATTAGTCTCACAGTCTCACAATATTAATCCAATTTATTTGATTTACTAGACTTCTACTTAACGTTTTAACTCCCAAACTTTGTAACGAGTGTTAAATGTGACTATGGTCCACCAGTTACAAAACCAAGGCCTCCAATGTATTCTCTAATTGTAATCAAAGGACCTTTTCTCTTCATTAAAGTAAATAAACTTGAAGGGAAACACCACCAAGTGGTTTATTGGACACCTACATGACTAAAAATAGCAGCAAATTTACATTTAATGCAAATTTCCATTGAATTTTTTTGTAGTGTGCAAAAGAATGGTTTCACCATACATAATATTTTGGTTTAAGTTGTCTTGAAAAAGACAAATTAGAACACTAATAGACATAATTCAGGTGCACGTGTGAGGTGGTTCAACCGTCCACTGATAAAATCCATATGTCTAAGTGGTTAACGGGGAGGGAGTGTGTACTAGGCTTGGTTAAGTCATCATAAGTTTATGCTTTGGCAATAAAAATTGTTTAAGTCATCTTAAACCTTCTTATGTCTAATTGCTAGGAGACTTTTGGTATGTTTTAAGGTAGGATGAGTGGTTGCATCAATGTTCTAGTTCTCTTTGACAAGGTTTCAACATCTTCAAATAGTGAAAGTTAGTGCTCATAGTCATTTGAAACAACAACATTCTGATTATGTATGATGGTAGGATTTGATAACTTAAAAGAATTGGCTACCCAACAAACTTAAAGTTAAAAGAAACTTTTTCAGTTTAAGGGGTTATCACTTTCTTTCATCTTTGCATATTGGTTTGATGCTTCAAATGATGCATTTCTTATCCCACTTCTATCATATTGTATTCCCATCCCATTGCAAAGAAAAAAAGGTTAAACATTTAGCAATCTGCCATTCTTAGCTTTGAATTTGTTGGCCTTGCATACTTGTTTTGTTGAGTCACAAGTTTGCATGATAAGAAAGGAAGAATGAAATTTTAAATTTTAAATGTTGCTAAGACCCTATCTTTTAGTTGCTCCACTTTTGTGCCCAAGCAACCATATTAATTTTTTGTGAATGGGGGTCAATAATATGTTCTACAATCAATGGAAGACGACTCCATGCGATACAGGCATAGCTCATTGGGGAGTCTTTGGTGTAGGAGCACCTACACCTTATGTTCACAACTGGAGCATTAGATTTTGATCATAGATGTGTCTAGGGAGGTTTTACAAGTTGTTTGATGTTTTAATAAGGTCTAAAAGACCATTTATTGTTTCATTGATCCATATTGTAAATAAGATCAAATATGTGAAGAAATTGTCAATGATGGTCAAATATTGTCAAAGTAGGTAGAATAGGTTTTCTTATAGGGAGTCATGTATTCAAGGTGAATAAGGTCTAAAAAAACCATTTTCAATTTGTTTAGGGTGCTTGGAAGTCATCTAGTTGATAATGTAAAAAGTTACAATTGTTGACATTAAAAGTTGTCAAAATTGCAATTTTGCAAAATAATGGGTTGTTAAGTGTTTGTAAGTCAGTTATGGACATTGGTTGAAGGTATTTAGGGTCTGATATGATTTAAAAATCCTTCCAAGACCCGATAAAAGGTTGTTGGAGGAGTTGATACCAAAATTTCATATCAAATACCACGTTCTTGAAACAATTTTCTGTGTTTTTACTATTTTTCTGAAGTTCTTTTGTGTTGTACGGTTTCGTACAAGCTTGAAATGCTCTGAGCTCATTGGTGTAGATAAATATATGTGTTCCCTTTCATTTTCATTTTTTTTGAAGTTCTAAATCACTATTTTGTGGGAGAAAACAATCAAATACAGGGACTGCCCTATTTTGCATGTGTAAGGATTTGAGGGCTAAAAACAAATGACATCCACCAATCCACCCACTATCTTGGAACTTTAACTTGGTGGATTGGTGTGCAACATGGTAGGATAGAGGTTCATTTCATTTAGGGGTCTGTTAAAGCAAGAAACTTGGCATTGAAGTGATGCCCTAGGGCTAACAGGGGCAATTTTCTTGTGAATTTGTGGTTGTTAAGTCAGGGTTTGTCAATTTGATGGATGAAACAGTATGAATGAAGGTTGTTTTTCCTATTGCAGGATGATTTTAATGTGTTGAATACAATAGTTGAGTTAGGGAGGTTGGGTATATGGTGTTTCTCTAAAACCTTAGTGTATTGAGGGAAAATGGAGGGTTTTGTAGAATAGTGACAAAAGGGCCATGGATTAGCCCAACAATGGTGAAAAATCAATTAAGCTCAACCCCATGGACATTCATTTATAATATTTTAAATTCCTACCAATTGTTTTTTAGATTTAGCTATATATTTTTAGATTTATGTGACAAAATGGTTTTATCTATATCTATATAAGTTACATTCACTTGAGAAACTACAATTTCTCATCATAATAGTTGAAATATTAGAAGAAAAAATGGGATTTCAATCCCATTTGGAAGTAGGTATGTATGTAGTCCTTGGACAAAGGATGCCCCTATGACCCAAGTTCGTAGGGGAAGGGTTTGGGAAAATCTCCAAGGTTTGAAGTGTTCCTAAGTTTGATCAATCCTTCTTCAGTATGTTTCAACTAGAGGTTGAATTATGCATTAGATGGTTGTGAACTCACATTTCCAATTAATATGTTCCCACTATGTAGATTTGAGTCAATGAAATGCAACCTATCATCATCAAGCTTGCCTACTTTGAGATTTGTGATATTTAGCTTTTCAAGGTCTATTCCAATCTTGAATGAACTTCTAGAGGCATTATCATTGTGGTTTGCCTTGATGTGAATGTGTGAAAATGCCTCCAAACCCGTCTAAACTAGAATAATCAAAGTTTGTGTATTAAACAATATGACCTTATGTCTTGAATCCATGGCAAGTAAAAGAGGGTATAAGTTAGCCTCAAGAGATATTAAGGTCGATTATTCTAAGAAATAGGGTCATGATAAATTGACCATGACTTGGCTATCACAAAGTTAAAAAAACTTGCTAACTTTGTATTCAACTATAATGAGGTATTTAGTCATTATGATTTGATGGGTGAGAAACTCTTAATAGGTACTAAAGATCTACCTACATATATACTTGAACTTATGTTGAGATTAAGATGGAGTTCCCTATGACCACCTTTCCTAACAATAGGTAATTAATAGCAAGTATATTGAATATGGTGGATATATGTATGGTGGATAAATGTATGCTAAGCTTTATGATAATTAGTAATACACACAATGTGATATACTCAAAAGTAGAATATTTTGTAATATTACATTTATGGATTTAACTTATGTCTACTAACTAATGTATTTTTCAAATAATAATTGAATGCGGTAAATGGCCTTTGAGACCACTTTATGAGCTTGTATTTATGTATGTTGCCAAATAGAGGTGAACTCATGTGGGTTCAATGTTTTACTTGTGATATGAATTTTGATCCCAAGACCTATAGGACCAGTATATAGTTTAGTGGATCCATTAGGGGTATTCTAATCAAATTAACTAGCCTGGGGTGTAATAAACCCTTCAAACAATATGCATTAGATCAAAAAATTGATACTTCTAAGTGTCACAATGTTGAACCAAGATTGATATAGGACTTGAATTCTTAGCATCACAAGTAGGGTTGAGAAAGGGATTCTACACGGGCATTTCAATCCTGATTAATGGTAGATGCATTTGCAGCTCTAAGTGGGCAGGTAAGTAGCTACGTTTTGATCCATCTACAGAGTTGAAGACTACAAAAATTTCTTGGGCATGCATGCTAGTCAGGGTATGGCTGAATACAACTTTTTCTTTTTTTTTGTCTTATCTTATACCATTTTACGAGAATGGGGGTGCCAATGTATGAGAATATCTTTGGAAAGGCATGAAAATTATAGGTTAAAGAGAATGGGGGTGCCAATATAAAAGATATAAATCACTTATAGTACTCATCGTCCCTTGGTCGTCGATTTTCCCTGAGTGCCCTCAACCTCGTCGCTCTGGCTTTCCTCTTGCCCTATTGCATAAGCTATGTGTGCTCCTATGCACACATATTGATATGAAAGGTTTTCGCTTCTCCAAACTCTTCCTGATCATTGGTATTGACCTTTCACTTCTCTAATTTGATGAGCTGCAACCTGAAAATAAGGTTCCGACGAAGGTTTTAGAGTATGTTAATTAAAATGAAAATTATGGTGCCATTTAGGTTTTAATATTCTACATAGTTAAGTATATATTAGCTATATTTTACATAATAAATAATATAATTATTCTACTTATTATAATTATATATTATATTCTTTAACAAAATTATTAAATACATATAAAATTATTATAATTAATAATTAATAATAAGTATATTTTTATATAATACAAAATATAATTAATATAATATATATTTAATATAATAGTAATATTAGATTAAATTATATATAATATAATTATATTTATTATTATATAATAGTATATATAGGCTTTTACCTGATATTTTAGAGGATTTTACCATTACACTACAACTAGTTTACCATTAAATGGTAGTTGAAACTTGTTTTCCAATGACACAATAGTGGTTTCCAGGCATGAGATTTGTTTCAAGCTCAAATCTCACAATATATGTAGCCTATTAGCTAATACAAAGAGAGAAATTAAAAAGATAGAGAATGAGAGAAAGAGATGAACTTAGATACATAGGGAGAGAGAGGGAGCATGAGAGAGAGAAATATAAGAGATACAAAGGAAAAGAGAGAGAGGGAAAAGAAAAACTAAATTTTGATTGGTTGTTACATGTCAACAATCCAAGGATGGCATGTGTCCTTGGGGAGTTATGCTCAAGGTAGCATGTCATTTGATTAGAGATATGATAATTCTCCTTTAAGACCTCTTCAATGTACCCATTGCACACTTAAGGAGACAAAGATATATATGGAGAGAGAAAGAGAGAAAGAGAAAGGAAGAGAAAAGGGAGAGGGATATAGAGATAAGATATAGATAGGTGGAGAGAGAAAAAAGAGAAAGAGAGCAAGAAAGAGGAAGCAAAATGAGACAAAGGAGGAGCAATGATAGAAATAAAGGGATAAAAAGAGGGATACGGAGAAAAAAAGAGAGAAGAGAGAAGAGAGAGATAGATATAGAGATAGAGATAGAGATAGAGAGATAGAGATGGAGACGGAGATATAGAGAGATAGATATAGAGAGAGATATGTAGAGATATAGAGGAATAAAGAGGGAAAAAGAAAGGTAGAGATAGTGAGGTAGATAGAGAAAAATAGATAAAGAAAAAGAGAGAGAAAAGAGGAGAGATACATAGATAGAGATAAAGTCACATAAAGAGATAGGGAGATAAATATAAATAGAGGGAAGAAAATATAGAGAGAGAGAGGGAAATAATGAGAAACATATAAATAGAAAGGGAGAAAAAGAGATAGAGAGAGGTAGAGAGATAAAGAGATAAGGACGAATAGATAGATATATAGGGAGGGTGATTGATATATCTCTCCCTGTCGCTCTCTATCTCTCTATATCTGCCACTATCTATGTGATCACTCCCTCTTCCCCCCTCTATCTATTGAGATATCTCTCCCTCTCCCCCCTTTCTCTCTCATTCACTCCATCTCTCCCTCGATCTCTCCTGTTCTATATCTCTATCTCTATTTCTCTTTTTATCTCCCTCTCACTCCTCTCTCTATTTCTTTCTCTACCTCTATCACAATCTCTCTATCTCTTTCATCATCCCCCTCTATCTCTCTATATCACCCCCTTTCTATGTCTCTCCCTTTCCCTCTATATATATTGAGCTATCTCTCCCTCTCTCCCCTATCTTCTTCTCTCTCTCCCTCTCTACATATCGCTCTCCCTCTCCCCCTCTTCTTTTTCTCCCTTTTCTACCTATCTATCTCCCTCTCTCCTCTCTCTTCCTCTTCTCTATCTCTCCTCCTCTACCTATATATATCCATTTCTCTCCTTCCCCCTCTCTATCTCCCCCTCTCCATCTCTCCCCATATCTCCCTCCCTATCCCCCTTATCCATCTCTCTATCTCCACCTCTCTTCCTTTCTCTTCCCATATATCTCCATCTCTCTTTCTCTTCCCATATATCTCTATCTCTCTCTCTTTCTCTCACCATCTATCTCTATCTCCCCATACTCATTTGTCCCTTTCTCTGTCTCTCCTTATTTCTCTCTCCCTCTCTCCCTCTCTATATACTTATATATAATTATTTTTATTTGTCTATATATTTGTCTCTCTCTCTCCCTCTCATCTCTCTATATCTCTTTATATCTCTATCTCTCTCACTCTATCTCACCATCTATATCTCTTTATCTCTTCATCTACCTCCCCCTCTTTATCTCTCTATCTTGTCCTCACTATCTCTCCCTCTTTTTATCCCTATCTCTCTCTATATTTATCTCTCCCTCTACCTATATCTCTCTATCTATTTGTCTCCCTCTCTCCTCTGTCTCTTTATCTCTCCCTATCCTTCTCTCCTCTCCTCCTCTCCATATCCCTCTCCTTCTACATCTTCATCTCTATCTCTATCTTCCTCTCTATCTCTATCTCCTTACCCCTCTATCTCTCACTCTTCCCCACTCTATCTCTCCCTCTTTCTATCGCTACCTCTCCATCTCTCTCTCTCCCTCTCTCCTTATTGCAAGCATAACATGAGCCTGTTGGTAATGGAGCTTGATCATCTTCCTAATTCAAAGGTTTTATTTCAATCATGTTTGGATCCTTGTAAGTGGATGCATAGTTTATTTGAAGCTACGATTTCTCCATTGAGACCTTTGTTGCACAAACAACATCATTTGCTGCACAAACAACATCATTTGTTGAGACTTTTTCGACGTACCCATTTCACACTAAGGTGTGATTGCTAGTTAAGTTTGATTTGTATGTTTTATTTTAGAACTATAATGGTAGAGATAGGATAGAATAATACCATTGGTTGAAAAGTCATTGTAAGAACCTTAAATTCATACCTTAAACCTACAAGATAAACCTTATAATCAAAATATAAATCTAACACTTAAAACTAAAAACTATTGTATTTTGTGATAAAACAACCTTTTTTGACCTTAGTAAAGATGAATTATCTACTTGTTACATGATTAGGGCATAGTATTTGATAGGAACTACAATAAAACCCTTATGAATACAATGGGGGGTTTGTAGAAACAGAAGACTATGTATGTGGTATTTCTAAAGTGGTACTTGGTTCAATTATGTGATGGTAAAGTAACACAAATCAATGCAAGATGATATAATTGGATGAGTATTAGTTGGATAGCATATTATTACTAGATCAATCAAGAGAAAATTGATAGCTAAGTACTTGAATTTTATTTTATTGACACTTGATAAATGCAAGATTATAGAGGTATTATGTTTCTCAATTGAAGTAAGGAAAGTGGTTGACATGGAAGTAAAATATTTTAGAAACTCATAAATGATACATATATAGATATATATTCTTTATATTATCCTTGTAATTAGTTATGTATCTTCAAATATAAAATAATTAAAAGGAATCCAATGTGTATCATCTAATAATAACTTATAGAAAATATAAAAAAGATCAATAATAAAAATATATATATTAACTAAGAATCCCTGCAAGCATACAATAGTATATGTTGGTAAAACTATAATATATACAAGAAAGCAATATATGCATACAATGCCACATGTTAGTAATACAAAACACATGTCACTATGCGGGGTCAACATGAGGAAATGCTAATTTTTTGGGAATGAAATAACCAAAGATATGATCAAAGAATATCTAATCATAAATCGTCATAGAGTAATTAGGATTTGATCATATGGAAATTTCTAGGAGAGCTACAATAGTTGTAACATCATGAATTAACAACATTAAAAAGTACATCATGAATTAATTATGTAATGGCATAAAAATTAAAAACATCATGAATTAATTATGTAACCATATAAGTCAAATATAATTCTATCAAGAAATCAATATCAAATAGATAATATAATCGTATAACTCATACATTTCAATGTCATTGATCTTCTTCTTCAATATCCAACTCTTTGTTTGTATCATCCGATCCAGATTCGACATTGTAAGGATTGGTCATATCATCATCATCGTCATTGATATCAATTTCGATAATGTCATCATCCACATGGACACCATCTTCATGAATATTAACTCCTACATCATCATGATCTAGCTACTCTTCTTCGACATCTTCATCAGGCACATCATCAACTAAATGTTGATCTTTATCATCATCTACATCATCTTCCAGTTCTTTGGTATATTCTCCTTCCACCACATTATACTTTACCGACTTTCCTCTTGGATCATGTCTAACAACAAATGACTAACCCAGTTTACTTGGAACCTCTGAGTAAAATACCTGCTCACATTGGCTTGGAAGAACATAGGGCTCATTTCCAGCTCGCTCGATCGACCTTGTATTAACCATGGTAAATCCATTATCATGTTTAGTAACAATTCTCTCGGGATCATTTTCATTCAATCGTAGCATGTACCATTAGACGACGAACAAAACTAATTTGAAGGACTTAATGTCACACTCAATTATATCATCCAAAATCCCATAGTATCAATTTTCTGAGACTTTTGGATGTATGTCGCTTCTAGATGAAACATTAGTCACCTGGAAGACTGTAGTTATCCCAAAATCACAAGTTTTCTTTGTGTCATCCAACTTTTTGATTTGAAATTTACGACCATTGCACCACATAGCCTTGTGGTGTTTCACCTGCAATATGTCAAACATGTAAAAATTATTGCATCGTCAGTTGATAAACATATTTATTCTTGGCCGAATGTATGCAAAGAAAAATAAATTAACATACATATACATCAATATAATTGAAAATAATTAAATAATATGGGTGATTAATATATTTATACGTACCTGTTTATCTCTTAAACCATATACTAAATCAATTTCCCTTGGTGTAACATTGGAATCTCCATTACGATGAGCTTCTTTAACCAATGAAGCCACACCTTCCCATGTTAATGCGCGACATAATTGTTGACATCGTTCAATCCATACCATCATCCAATCAAGATTGTTTGCGATGTACAAATGTAGTGCATCCCACTCTCGACCAACTGTATCAAAAAAAATTGAAATTCACAAACGACGTATAATTAGTTAATTACCACGGTATACGACCTTAATTTATAATTGATGTATATTGAAGATTAATAATTAAATAAGTAAAATATACATAAAAACCAAATGTAAAATATATTCTAATTAATCTCCATGACCATCTTATAATTACCTGTCACTTTCCTCAATCTACCTTTCCCCATCAGGTACTCCCCTTCGAATTTGTTAATGGAGTTGGGATCCCAAATGCGATCTACATGGATCTTTGCTGCAAACTTAGGAAGATATTCAGTAATGTACACCATGGTCTGGTATACCATATATCCCTCCACCATAGAACCCTCAGGATGTGCTCTTTGTCTAACCAAAGCCTTCAAAAATTTCAAGTGCCTCTCAACCATCCACATTGACCTTGTGTGTACAGGTCCACACAATTCAATCTCCTCAACTTGGTGTATAAGGTAGTGTTCTTGTGCATTGAAAAATGTCGAAGGTAGACACTTTTTCATTTCACACCTTAGATGAGGAATTTTTCTCTTCCAATAATTTATATCTTCTTTATGGATTTCTTTAGATGACAACCATCTACAAGTGATTCAAGGTGCAAATATATTAACGAGATTTAAGAAAAATATACAATATATTACATAACAAGTAAAATAAATGGAAAATATAAGATCTATACAACGAATTGAAAAAATATCACTACTTAACCTCATGTATTTCCAAGATCATATATAGCTTTCTTGGCATTGTTGTCGAAGTTGTCTAGGAGAGATAGAGGTAGAACGTACTGCAACAATTATAAAATGATCTTTTCATTATTTTTCCAAAAGTAGTAAACATAATACACTGAAAAGTACATGCAGTATAAAAATATATATATAATATACCAGAATTATTACCTTAATGAAGGTATGCCAATCATGTGTTTTCATCCCTGACCCAAATTCACCTTTCTTTGTTATGATATTGTTTATGTTCGTAGAAAATCCTGTGGGAAATTGAATTTTTCGTATGACTTCTTTTATAACATTGCTTTGTTGCTTCATTAATAACCAAGGAAGGGCACTTATATTAATTTGGTCTCCATTACTATTTAATAGAATGGCATTTTTCATTGCATGATTGGCTTCCTAAATGTCACTACAAATTTTGATAATTTTTTCTTTGTCATGCCTTCCATCCAATATTTTCCATAACGTTTATATTATATTCTTTCTGATATGCATTGTATCAAACAAATGTACAATTTGTAGCTGCTCATAGTAGGGCAACCTACTAAATTATCTGGGATAACTTTTTAATCCCCGTGGAAGTCGGCCATTAATGCCTTGACAACCTTCATGAAGCATATAAGTTAAATAAATTAACAACGACAATCATTGTCAATTACAGCATGAGTAAACAAAACACAATATAAATATATAAATTCCAAACATATCATATATGATAGATAAAAAAATTGATTCGATGTATAACCTTGACAATTAATTCTATTATATTCCAACTTCCATAGGCGAGGTGTCATTCTTCGTGGTTTTGATGTAGTCTCTTCTTTCACATTGAAAAGATGTTTTTTAGTAGTTTGATACTTATGATTTATGTGGAGGAAGTGCCTATACTCATCAAACACCTGCTTTCCTAAACTTGTTGAACTACAAGATTTCATCTTTGGACCACAAATTGGACTTGCAAATTTTTCCTTTGTTTGAAGACCTGCAAGATCATATATAATTGGATTAAATATGTCAATTTTTATAATTATATATAATGAATAGATTATTTTAAAAAATGCATGATATCTACTTCATAAAATTAAATATTGTTAAAGTGCAGTCAAACGTTATAACATACCACAAAAATGTGTTAGCCCTGGGGCATCATGAATTGTCCATACAAGCATTGCATTGCATGGAATTGAAATTGTCTTTGTCCTATTGGTCTAGAGACGTCATACATAGTGACGCCATTCCATAACTTTAGTAACTCGTCGATAAGAGGCTCAATATATACATTCATATCTTTAATTTGGTACTTACCTAGTTGAATGAACATAAACATTACATAATTATTATAACCATTTTACTACAATATATATAAATTAATATACATGACTATTAAATGAAAAAAATATAAGTCATTATGCAACAAATAAGATGCTACTACATTAAAGAAAATTGATGTAAACAAATAGCTGGAACAATCATTTCCAACATTATGTGCTCCCTCTTTATTGACATCCATGGAGGAATGTTATTGTTGATAACAAAAAGGCCACACCGAGTAAATAGATCTCAGCTCTTCAAATGGATTGACACCATCCGATGCCAATGAAAGCCTGAGATTATGAGGTTCTTCTTTAAAGAGTGGCCATTTTTCCTCCATGTCCCTAAATGAAGAACCATCCACAGGAATTTGAAGAATGTTATCTCCACTTCTATTTCGTGCATGGTAATTCATAAATTGCGCTAAGATTTCGCACCTAAATAATCGTTGCATATGTGGAATAATGGGAATATAATGAAGAACCTTGCGAGACACCTTTTTTGTTAGTTGATCTGTTCGATATCTACTGATATGACATTCCAGGCATTTTGTTGCAAATTCATGTTGTTTATGATATATAATATGATCATTGGGACATGCATCTATTGCTTGATACTCCATTCCGATATCTTTCATAATGGCAGATAAATCTCATTATGAGTGAGGTAAAATATTTGATGGTGGTAACAAAAATTCACCTATCAATCTACAACAAAAAATAATTTGTTAATATGAAGAATATTAATGGTACATATTTCATCCTTTATTTACTAGTGATGAACTAACAACAATTAAAATAGATGAAAAAAGATGACATATATGACATACCTTAACATCTGTGAGATTTCTATGTTGGATAAACCATTCATAACCTTTAAGTTCACCAGCAACAATAAAACAGAGAGAAGAGTTATTTGGGAGCCTTCATAAAGGGGCTCGTATGCCTTCTCAAGTACAGGTAAATCATGAACATCATCAAAGTAATCTCGATCATCATGATCAGTTGCGCCACTAAATGTGTCATGGATCAATGTATTTGTGCCATCATCTTCAACTGCATTTTCTAGTGCATGATCATCTTCTTCCATAGGATCATTAACTTCATCTTCAATATTCACAGCTCCATGTTCCTCCACTTGCAAAACCACATTCTTCGGGTCGTGATAATCCATATCATGTGCCCTAGGGTGCCCCATCTTTATAATAATGATCAACACAAATAAACCATGATCATGATCAAGTAATTTTTTTATATATATAAAATGTTAAAACGATATAAACATTTACAAATTCAATCAATATAAAGACATATAATGAACTAATTACCAATGGATGATAATCATGCCCCCCTTCAACGTTACCATGTTGCCTACAATGTTTCTCAGCTTTTGTGATTAAAAGTCTTCTCCTCTTTAAGCACACATTCTAGCAAGTGTCTCTTCATTTTGTTCTACATCCAATAATTTTTAATCATAGATAGGTAACAAAATCTAATAATTCTTATATTTTGCACCAAAAAAATTCGGCCTATAACCTCCACAAACTGTCACAAGTATCACAAATTTGCAAGTAGGGAAAATTAGCAAGTATAGCATGAAAACACTGTCGCAACTCACTTTTATTTATTAATATTTATGCCCGATGTTCGTCAAAATTTTGATGAAAATCACTGTTCGTCGCAATTTCGATGAATATTGGGCACATGTTTTTTAAATTTTTAGAAAAGTACACATGTACCTGATGATTCATCTAATTGTACATCTTTCATCAGAAAGTTTCATCGTATTTTGCAATCAAATGAGTTAGTGTTTGAACCTCATTCTGAGACTCTCTCAAGCTCTCTCTTCATTCTATAACCCTCTTTAACATTCTATCACTCCTTTCTTCTCCATCACTCTCTCTTGCTTCTATCAACTTCATACTTCACTGCTACACCATATTGCTACTCCAACACCATTGATATTGCAAGTAGTCACATCTCTACTCCATTGTGGTGATCTTGTTCTTCTCCTTCCTCTCTTAGCTTCATGAGCTCATAGAAAGGAAGGTGATATTAGTTTATTTTCTTATTTGCATTATCTTACTTGTAGAGTAGCATCTAGATTATCTTTACTCTCTAAATCTTATGTCTATTCTCTCTTTATTTATCACTTTTCTACATCTTGTGGTCTATCAGTTGTTGGTGAAGGTGGGAACACCAAAACAGGTGTTTGATCGAGGCAAACATCAAAACACAACCACAACATTTTTTTGTTACTGTGTGTGTAGGTACAATGTGATCATGAGGAGCTTGCTGGAGAACTGGGCCTTTAGTGAGTTGAAATTCTTTTTCTTTCTTCTTCGTCATTTTGTTGTTAGATTAGTTTACATTTATTAGTTATAGTGTTCTTCTTACTATTTTTTGCATTTCCATATATTTATGTTAAACTACAAAACCAAAACTTTTGGGTTGTCAGTAGACTTTGTATGTTTTAGTCTACAACTTGACCCTCTATTTGTATAGGACACCAACATGTCTCTCAAACTCCAACATGGCATGTTGAATTTTGAACCACGTGTTATCATCCTCTGGCAGAGAGCTAGTTGGTTTGCAATCTAAGACCTCTATGGTCCGTTCACCCGCTTTCAATAAACCTTTGTCATAAATCATTAGGAAAAAAGAGTTTGGTTTGCCCTTCCTTTTCAATATGTTCTTCCCATCTAAAGTTAAGGTAGTCTTGAGGTAGTTTAGGCCAGTTCACTCCTTGTAAACTCTTTGGTGTCTTAGAGGTCCTTGGGAGTGACGAATCTCCCTTCTCTACATTTTGTTGAACCTGACATGAATGTCCTTTTCATTTTTGTGTGTCAGAAATTATTCTCTCACGTCTTGGGTGCATTACAGATTCACGTGTCATGAAGCTTTATGAGTTTTATGACCCAATCTATGACCTCCAGACATGTTATTAGGAGTCTTTTCCATATAAGAATGGAATCTAGGAAGGTCACCTCTAGTCAAACCGATCCATATTTTGAGGAAATAATTTCAAGAATGTTTATGGGATTCTCTAATCCGTTTGGGGAAGCTGCATGTCATATTCCTACACCTCCTGCTTCTTCATCCACCTCTTCTATGGAGGAAGATGATGCTCTTGAGGTCCTCGCGAAGTAGTTTCTTTCCTTGGAACAAATGCTTGAGGCGTTTGAGAAGATTTTTTTATAAAAAACAAAAATCTTGCACAAGCAACTAATATTGTTAACAAATTAAGAGCTATGTTGGATAAGGACGAGAGGAATAGAACTTCTCTGGGGTCTTGCAGATATTGTGGGCACTCATATCCCAACATATAATCCTAACTTGGGCGACACCCGAGATCTTGGCTCTAAGACTGTTGAGAGAGAGCTGGAAGTCTCAATGCCTAGAGTGTCAATATGTATGGCTAAGATCGGTCCTTCTGTTAACACCACCACTAGGCCAAAAAAGACCCCTGTTATTAATTTAAATAAGGTACCACTGGGTTTTAATTCTGCCACTCCTCACATTTCTATTTCTGGTGGTAATCCTGGAACCCATGCTTGTCCTAGTGGCAGGGTCTCTACCGGTAAGGGGGCTAGTGGCTTTTGGCACTCTAGTGGTGGTTCCACTAGTCTTGTCTCATCCTTTGATCCTATCTTGAATGCTTTATTACAAAATATTGGAAAAATGTAGAACCAGTTGACAAACCTATCCAGATCTTTTTCTCAACTTATGTTCCAACCCTTTTGTCATTGTAGCCCTTTGTCTATTGCCATCTTGAACACTCCTATCCCTCATGGGATGGAGATTCCAAAGTTTTAAAAGTATAGTGGTTATGGAGACCCTCAAACACACGTGTCAAAATTTAATGCCCTATGCACTAACTTCTTCCACCATGACGCTTTGATGGCAAAGATTTTTTTGAGATACCTTAAGGACGCTACCCTTGAGTGGTATTGTTCCTTATCGAATAATTCTATCTTTTTATTTTATCAATCGGTGAATCGGTTCCTTAGACAATTCCAAGATAACATTAGACTGAAGATGGTATTCTCTAATCTTTTCTAATCAAGCAGGGAGACAATGAAAAGGTTACTGACTTCATTTCTCATTATCAAGCATTGTTTTCTCAGATTTCCTATCATCTACCTGATTCTGTTGTCTAGGTCTTCATCAAGAATTTATAGAAATCATGGCAAGAAAAATTTTCCTTGATGAAGTATCCTTAATACTTTGTGTATTTTTGTGCACCACCATGTTAGTACCAATAGACATTCACTTAATTTGGGGGTTCACCCTCACGCTCCCATCTGGATGGTTGATTAGTAGTGTTAGTTTCTGGTGATGGAATAAATAATAGGGTCATTGCAAACATAGTCTCCGATCCTCAAGGAAAAGGTATAGGGCATAATAGAAATTTTACAAAACTATATGATTCCTATACTAGTGTTTTGAAAAGTTGTTAAAAGATAAAATTTTAATATTGCAAGAAATTTGACCTATTCCGAAGCCATATCTCGAGTAGTATGATGCACAACAGTTTTTTTAATTCCATCAGATACACGAACATGATACCAAGTGATTTATATGTCTACGTCATGATATTTAAGATTGAATTGATGATGAGACTATCTATCTTGATGGGAGGAAATAAAACTCCAATAAATTTGTATCCAAGGCTAATAGCCAATTACAAATTTACATTGATCCATTTCCTTCTCATTCTACCAACCTAGTCACATAGTCCTTTGCATCTTCTGAGTTGGTCTCGTTTGAATATGTGAGCATGGTCTCATTCACACATATTCCTCTTGCTAAGAATATCAATGCTATTCCTGACATAAATTTTACCTCACATGATTTGTGCTAAATAAGGAGCCTTCCCCATTGTATGTACCCACCCAAATTAATGGCAACATTGTGACTAGTGTCATGGTTGATCCAACGAGCTGAATGAACATGATAATGGAGGAAAAAAATTTCATTAATAGTTTACATAAGAAGAAGTACGATGAGTCACATACCACTCTCCATACTCATGACGAGCTTTCTAGGCACCATTTCTTTTTTCTCGTAAGACCTAAGGCAATATATGTATCATTTGTTGTGATTCCAAAGTCTGGCCTATTCAAAATTAGGCTAGTCATTCCATGGCTAGCCTCTTTGAATGGGGCCACCTCTGTATTCCACAAGTGTTTTAAGTTCCCCCATGAGAGTGCAGTGCATGTGGTTCATGACATTGGCTATAAACTACTGGTGTCATGTGGGGGATTTTCTCTACATCACTTTTGGCCTACCCCAATCAGACCCCTCCCTCCCAAGGAATATTTGTTATATCGAGCTTATGTTAAATACAAGACTGGGGGCTCGATATCGAAAGTTAGTTTTCTTGCATCTCCCTGCATTATTTTTGTGATGACCTTTATGATAGCATACCAACGAGCTGTCTCTTCGGCCCCATAAAAAGGGAAGGAGAAGCTCGATCTCACTCTAGATCCTTCCCTTTTCCCATCTCTTGCTCCATCTGCTTCTACTTCTCAACCCATATTGGCATCCTTGATTCCTTCTCTTGTGCCCCGCATGGGAAGTGGAATGGTGCCCACATGATGGAAGGCGTAGTGCCTAGATTTTTAATTACTTGTTTCTCCCATGGTTCCCCAACCCATTGTATATGGCAAGGGGAAGCGTTCTTGTGGGGTTGTTCCTATGTCTTAGCCTCTGTGGCCTCTGATTGTTCTTCCACCTATCCCTCAGGTAGAGAACGGGAAGAAGTCCACTACTGAGACTCTTGTGTTTGTTTCTCCTTGTGCCATTATTTCTAGTCCTGTGCCTCCTCCTCTTGCTCCTACTCAGGACACTACTCTTCCATTGACATATGTTGTGAAGGATGCCCCTTGTCGTTGAGAAGCAACATTCGGCCTCTTCTCAGGCCGCATCCTCTAGTGCTCATAGCCAATGTAACCAACTTGTGCATGAGTGTAAGCACATGCAAAAATATCTAGCCATAGAGCATGCCACCTTGTAGAAGATAAAGGAGCTCGTTGTCCCTATTTCTGCTTCTTCTATTTCTCTATCTATTTTTGTTGGTTTTTCTTCAGTTCCCATCACTTTTTTCCTTCTTTCAACTCCTCCAATAGGTCTTGATGGCACTCACCCCAAAAGGGTGCAAGTCTTCATCACTCCCTCAATGGAGCCTCCACTTTTGATGTAGTTCAAACATTCCTCCTTTTTTTTAGCTTGTGAACATGCCTAATACAACGATGGTGTCTTCTACGACTCTATCTTCTTCCTCCTCTGCTTTCACTTCTTCTATGGGGATCTTGCATCCTCTATTGAAGCATAATCTAGAGGATGACTTCCCTAGGAGTGATGGTCATAAGAAGGGCTCACCTTCCTTAGGGTTTGGTTCAATTTTGGCTTGTGACATCCTTGTGATGGAGGCGATGCCCACTTCCTCAAAGTTGGTCACCACCCCTCTTCCTGAGGTTGGTAGTGACTCTTGGGTGCTTTGCCCTTCCCCTGTTAAGTTGACATAAGGCACTTTGAAGAATTTCATATTCAACTTGGTGGATGATATCCCAACTCTATCCTTGATCTTTGCAAGATCGATGACCTTTTCTTCATAAGAACTCGGTGAAGAAGACCTCGAGAGGCCTCTCTTATTGTAGGCGAGTCAGAGGGTACTACCCTTTCTATCTCTCTCTTGCAAGATTGCCCTCCCTCCCCTTATAATGATCTAGATAGGGAGTAGGATAACCTACTGGTCGATGAGGACTAGGGTGGTGCCTCTTCTATATTTGTAGATTAGGTTTATTTGTGTGTTTGTGTTCTCTTGTGCTTGTCTTTTTATGTTTGTGATATTTCCTAGAGGACCCTTTCTACCCTTGTAGGTACTTGGATATAGGTGCGGAAATTTGTCGTACATTTCTTCTATTTGCATCATCATTCTTTTATGTTTCATAATCTTACTATTCGATATTGGGGACGATGCAAAGTGTTGGGGGTATTTAAGCCTTCTTCCATGTTGACCCAATTTTTATTTTTACTTTATCTTCATGTGCTCTTCTTCACATTCTAAGAACTTTGGGGATTGATGACAGTTCATGTGTATACTATATTATATCTATCTATTTATATCTATGGATAATTTTCAGCCAGAATTCTCTGATCCCAATGTCTCTTGAGTTCTTCATCTCTGCTTGTTTGCTTCTTGATGTTGTGGTTCTTAAGTGTTGTCCCTCGCATTCGTGACAACATACCACAAATACATCTCACCATGTATCTTGTTCCATGACATCTCTTTGTTTTCCTCTTCTCCTTAGGATGTCATGTGCTCCTCTACGTAGCACACTTCATCCTAAGGGGGGCTATCATGTTTGTCTAGTTTTCAATAAGACAAATTATTTCAAAAGGATTGATTGGTTTTATATTTCTTTACAAAAAAATCCTTGAAAAAAGAATACCTTGTTGAAAACCTTCATTTTCCAAAATGATGTATTCTCTCAAAAATGAGTCCTTGGCAAAAATTTCTTTCAAAAAGGATTCCAAAATGAAAGAGTCGAAAAATGAGTATTCTTTCCAAAAAGAAAGAGTCTGAAAACTTTCCTTTTGAAAAAGGAGCACTCTTTCCTATGGATCCTTAATGAAATATATTTCAAAAGGATTCCTTGATGATAGAATCACTTGCAAAAAAAATCATGTCTTTTAAAAGGCATGTTACTTCAAAAGGGCACCTTGGTGTCTTGATGTCTTAAAGGGTTACTTGTCGAAAGAACCTCTTTTTGAAAGCCTTCTTATCAAAAGAATTATTTAGCACGTCTTGCAATATGTGTTTTATATCTGATATTTGATTTCACATGTCTTGGTGTCAAACATCTTATAACTTGGTAAATTTCTTGGGGGTAGCCTAACTAGACCCATCTTTCTTGCGATTGTCTTGCAATGCAGTTTGCATCAACCACAGGCTTATCATCTTATTAGATTGTGTCTTGTGTCTTGTCTGATTAGACTATGTATTATTATTCCAAATTGTGTCAAATGGTGTCTTATTGTGTCTTCTAAAATTATGTCTATTATGATTCACTTTTTTGCCTAACATGTTTGTGGTGAGATCACAACTAGCTTTGTAGGATCGAAGACCCATGTCATCTTCACATTTTTGTGGAGCTCCCTCTTTCATGCCAAGGTATGTTAGATCAAAGGATTTCTTCCTCTTATATTCTCTTCAACCTCTCTCTACTTTAGCTCACATATGCATCGACACATATGCTCTCTAAAGTGGGGGAAAATGTAATGTCATAAATTGTAAATTCCCATTAATTTACCCTTTAGCCTTACAAGTTCAATAATACAAAAACCTACCACATTTCCTCCCTTTTCCCATGTGTCCTCATTTTTGTTTCATGAGGGAATTTCTATTGGGGATTCCCACATGTCGCATGGACGTTTATGTGTTGCACTTCCATACTAATAGAATTCCTAGGTCAGAGAACATTAGAGGTGCTATGATTCTTTGTCAACTGTGAATGTAACGTCCCTCCTCAAATCTAGACTGTCAAGAATGACCATTTTGCCTCCAAATTGGCCTTTTGAACCTCATTCTAGGACTCTCTCAAGCTATCTCTTCATTCTATCAAACCTCTTGAATATTCTAACACTCCTTGCTTCTCCATCACTCTCTATTGCTTTTATTAGCTTCATACTTCACTCCTACACCATCTTGCTACTCCAATGCCATTGTTATTGTAGGTAGTCATAGCTATACTCCATTGGTATGGTTATCTTGTTCTTCTCCTTCCTCTCTCAACTTCATGAGCTCATAGAAAGGAAGGTGATATTGGTTTATTTTAGTATTTGTATGATCTTACTTATAGGATAACATCTAGATTGTCTTTGCTCTCTACTATCTTGTGTCTATTCTCTCTATTTATTTATCACTTTTCTACATCTTGTGGTCCCTATCGGATGTTTTTGGAGGTGGGAACACAAAATAGGGGTTTGATTGAGGTAAACCTCAACACAAAACCACAACATTTTTTTTTTACTGTGTGTGTAGGTACAATCTGATCGTGAGGAGATTTCTAGAGAACTGGACATTTAGTGAGTTGATATTCTTCTTCATCATTTCACTGTTAGATTAGTTTACATTTATTATTTATAGTTTTCTTCTTGCTATTTTCTAAATTTCCATATATTTCTATAAAATCACAAAACCTAAATTTTCAGGTTGTCAATAGACTATGTGTTTCAATCTACAACTTGACCCTCTACTCGTATAGGATGCTAGCACGTCTCTAAGACTCCAATGCAGCGTGATGAAGTTCAAACCACACACTTCCATCCTCTAGCAAAGAGCCAGTTAGTCTACAATTTGAGACCTATGTGGTTCATTCATCCACTTTTAATAAGCCTTTGTCACAAAGCATAAGGAAAATAGACTTTGGTTTGCCCTTCCTTTTCAACTTGTTCTTCCCATCTAAAGTAAAGGTAGTCTTGAGGTAGTTTAGGGTAGTTCTCTCCCTGTAGACTCTTTAGTGTCTTAGAGACTTAGGAGTGACGTATCCCCCTTCTTTACAATTGTCTTCTTAATTTATTCCTTATATCTCTTTGGGTGGCGGTAAGGTATGGTAATGACTAGTTTTTCTCCCCCTTCTATCTCAATTGTGTGCTAAAAAATTCTCTTAGGAGGTAATTTGGGTGGAATATTGTTGAAAACCTCCTTGTGGTTGTCTAATATAGATTTGATATTAATATGAGTAGTCTTCCCTTCTTTGGGTGAAAATCTATCAAGGATCATTTATTGTATTTCCCATTCTACTTGCACATGTCTAATTTCTCTCTCCATCTTTTTGATGACACAAGCCTTGGAGATCCATTTGATAGACCTTGTAGAATTACTTCCTCACAATTATGTTTGAAACATCATTCCATATTTTGAAAATCTTGATAGTATCTACCTAAAGAATGTAACAATCGAATGCCTAAAACCATATATGTATCACCCATATTTACCAAATAGAAATCTTCACATATTTGGTGTCTCCCCAAGGTAATGTTGAGTTGCTAAATTCTTTGTGTACAAGAGGTAGTGAATTCTTCAAGAATGACTACCTTGAAACCTTCAAAATTTTCAACTTTTAATTTTTTCCTCATTACTATACCTTCATCAATTAAGTTATGTGTAGCACCACTATCAACTAATATAGTCACTCTTTGACCTTGTAAAACACTATGAATTCTAAAAGGGTGATAATTGGTTGCCCCTGAAAGTGTTTCTAATGTACCACTTGCAAATTCTTCTTCTTGTTGCTTCATCTTCTTCCTTTTAGGTTCAAGTTCTTCTTCCTCCAATTCTTCATTTTTCATTGCTTCTGTGTTGAATACTTATCCCTTTTTAAAACATCAATGAATTGAATCCCATTGTTCCCTACAATTAAAATACAATTTCTTCTTTTGAAGCTCATTCTTGGTTTCTTCCACCATGTTGGATTGAGGAGATAAAGCCCTTGGTTTCCCATTATCCTTGTAAAGAGGTTTCTTATGCGACCCATAAAGGTATATTCTTAGGATAGGTCTTGTTTTTAGATATAGTGTCTTCCAAATTTCAATCCTTTTAAGTAGCATCTTGTAGAGATGATGGTTCAAAAGATCAAACAATATCCTAAGTGATTCAAAGAGTCCTTTGATAAATAAAAAAATTGAGTAATTGAGTCTATTTTAGGTAATATCTGACACCATGATTGAGATTCTTTGGAATTTTGTTGCATATTCTCCCACTCCACCTCATTGGCTTAGTTGTGTTAATTCCTTAAAATTCATTTTTAGGTTTTTTCTATCAAACCTTTCTAGGAGTCTTTCTATGAAGTCAATATATGTTACAATTAGATGACGTGACTATGTGACTAGCCCATGATGCCACCATTCATGTTTTTTTCCTTTCAAGTGAAGAAAGATGAATTTAATAGCTTCATCTTCTATCATAGGCTACTTAGAGAAAGATAGGTATCTAGTTTTTGAAACTATGCTCGTTCAATGGCCTAAACCATCAAAAGTGTGGAGAGTCATCTTACTTAGTCTTTGCTGTAAATTTTTATTGGGTTTCCTATTTTATCCTCTTGAGGTATTTCTCGATCTTCCATTATAATATTCTCTAAATTTAATTTATCTTCGAAGGCTTGGATCAAATCTTGAGTATATGACTATACATTCATCAAAGTCATTTTCAACCATGTTTGGTTCTTCTTCTTCTCATGACTGCTCATATCTAGGTAAGAATGTAGGTTGTGTTACTCTAGGTGGTGATCTCAATGGGTTTCTACTATTATTTTCATAATGATTTGAATTAACATATATTCCATTGGTTTGTGTAGGCCTAAGAAAATTTCTTGTATTATTCATACTTTGGACTATTTGGAGAAGCAATTGTGTTATTTGTTCTTGTCACTACATAAACGTCTTCAATTCATTCTCTTGATCTACCTCACGATCACCCATTTTATTATTTCCTCTACTTTTAGTTTGGTTGCTAGTTGCCTCTAGTTTTTTCCTTTCTCTTTCCAAGGTTCATTGAACTCTTTGGCTCAATTGCATATACTATAAGTTTGGATTTATAGGATAGCAGGATAAGTTCTCTTATATCAATTGTATGAACATCAAGTGCCTATTAATCGAGAAGCCTCTTCCTCCACTACATCACATTACATTGATCCCTCTTCATTATCCACATCTTCCACTCTATCCACTTTCGTTCCCAAAGGGGGAGTCCAAATCCAGGACCAAGGACATGGAGAGTATAGAATTTAGAGCTCATTTTGGATTTTCCAATTACCTACATTGCTTAAATCTCATGGAAAACCTCATCCTATCCATAATGAACCTAAGATTGTCATGCACAATCCTCCCACTACTTTCACTAAGTTGGGTGAGATAAGTAAAGAGACTATAAGTGAGGATATCTCTACATGGATCTATAAGGATGAAGAAGATACCAAGCCTATAGAAATACTATTTGAGCAATATGGAAAAAGGCCTTAAGATCTAGAAATAAAAAGGTTATGATGGGCATAGTGTTCTTGGTTTACACAAGAATGGAATGGCAAAACCTTATTCCCTCCTAAGTTTCCAAAGAACAAAGGGTTAGGGTATACACCATTAAAAGTGAGTCCTCCTCATACTAAGTTATCATCAGAGAAAAATGTTAACACTTTCAATGACATCGAGAAATCTAAGGATTACCATATCAAAATGGACTCCAATGAATAGGAATGGGGTTCCAAAAAATCCTCTAGTAATTATGACCTAAGTGAAACCTTTCGTGAGCCTAAACAATTCTCTCCTCAAACCAAATATAAGAAGGACCATGTCTAAATCAATACCTTTTGGGACCCTAATGATACATCTATATTTACCATATCCACCTTATCCTTGAGATATAATGATATTGATGGTGACTTACCCATAGTTTACTCGTAATTAATATATTGGCATCAACAAGGACCTCCAAGCTTAGACATATTCGAGAACGATGAGGCAATAGTCGAGTTTATGGGACTTCAAGAAGGAATACCAAGTGGGGATCATAAATTTGGATTCGTCATAGAACTTGACAACACAACTTACTTTGGGGAGTCTAATCCATCCTCTAGTTGCAAAAATGAGAAAAAGAAAAGAATAGGTCTCTAGGTGAAAACTGAAAGGCATATTTATATTGTGAAAAAGTAAAAAGAAAGGATGTGTCCAAGGGTGAAAAAACTCTCCAAGGCACCTAAGGATGGAGGGTTGGATATGCTCCCTGCAAGTCAAGAGAGATCACCATTTCTTATGGAAAAATCAGAGGAAATCAATCTTGGTACTAAAGACAATCCTAGAATCATTCACTTTGTAGCATCTTTGACAACCATGAAAAACCAAAAAATTCATCAGTTTCTTTTCAGAAAGAAAAATGATTTTTTCTTGGTCATATGTTGATATGCCTTGGTTTGATCCTAAGTTGGTTTTACATCATTTACAATTGTTTCCTAATGCAAAACCTATCAAGAAAAAATTGAGAAAGATGCATCCTTGGATTGTACTCTTAGTGAAAGTAGAGTTGAAGAAGTTGCTTGATGTTGGTTTCGTTCAACCTATAGATTATGTAGAGTGGATTTCAAATCTTGTTCTCATAACGAAACCAATTGGGGGAATGAAAGTTTTCACAAATTTTAGAGATCTAAATATTTTTTTTTCCAAAGATGACTTCCCATTGCCCAAAATTGATATCATAGTAGACCTCATAGCGGGATATGAAATGCTTTCACTCATGGACAATTTCTCAAGATATAATCAAATCGAACTTGCCCCTGAAGACCAACATAAAATAGATTTCACTTGTCCTTGGGGTACATATTGTTGGAATGTCATTCCTTTTGATCTTAATAATGTTGGAGCAACATATCAAAGAGCTATGACTATAATATTCCACTATTACATGCATACACTCATGGAAGACTATGTTAATGACTTGCTAGCCAAATCATTATCAAGGGAAAATCACTTAGCAGCATTAGACAAGATTTTAAAAAGGTTGGAAGAGTACAAGGTCAAATTATATCCAAAAAAGTGTGTCTTTAGGGTACAATCTAAAAATCTACTAGGATACATTATCTCTTGTAGAGGTATCGAAGTTGACCTGCAAAAGTGAAAGCTATCATGGATATGCCTCCACCAACAAATATAAATCAGATACACAGTCTATAAGGAAAGTTATAGTCTATTCAAAGGTTCATAGCTCAGTTGGCTAATAAATTTCAACCATTCCAACACTTGCTTCGCAAGGGAGTCCCATTCATATGGATTGATAGTTACTAGGAAGCCTTTCAAAAAATTAAATATTATCTACTAACTTCTCCAATTATTATGCCACCTGTTGATGGAAGACATCTAATACTATACATATCAGCAACCTTGTCAGCATTGGGAGTCTTATTAGCACAAAATGATGAAGAAGGAAAAAGAACGAGTCATCTACTATATCAGTCATACATTTGTGGGGTATGATCTTAATTACAGTCCTATTGAATGAGTGTTCCTTGTAGTTATTTTTGCCACTCAAAATATTTGACACTACATGCTAAATTACCACACAAAATTGGTAGCAAAGATAGATCCCTTGAAATACCTACTCAGTAAAGGAACTCTAACAGGTCAACTAGCAAAGTGGATAATGATCTCGAGTGAATTTTATATATAATATTTTGATCAAAAAGCAATGAAAGGATAAGTAATAGTTGATCAACTTGCAAATGCTCCAAAAAAAGTAGATCATCCTTTAGTCTTCAATTTCCCTGATGAATCCATCTTCACAATAGAGACCTCTACCACATGGAAACTATACTTTGATGGTTCTTTCTCAAATCATGGTTCTAGAGTTGACATCCTCTTTGTCACACCTCAAGGGGACTCCATACCTAAGTCATATAGAATAGCCTTCCCTTGTACCAATAACATGGTTGAATATGAATCATTGCTAATGGTACTCTGAATGGCTATCAAATGGAAAATCAAGAACCTTTAGGTCTATGGTGACTCACAATTGGTTATCCATCAGGTCAACGATGATTATGATACAAAGGATGAAAATCTCACACTCTATAAGAGAACGGTTGATAGTTTCAAGCAATATTTTGATGTCATCATATTTGTGTAGATCCCAAGAATCAAAATAAAGTAGTCGACGCAATGTCTACCATAGGATCTCTCTTTGAAATATATAACAATGTGTCATAGTATGAGTTCTTGGTGGAGCAATTGTTGATCCCCGTGTTCAATGTCCCCAAATTTGAGCTTGTGTGTGAAATTATTGGTCCTGATTCTCCTTAGTATAAAGAATTTTATAACTACCTACATAACCAAATTATCCCTCTTGACTTTTCCTCTAACCAATACAAGAACTTTACCCAACAAGCTTGTAAATATGTCATCATCAATGATACCCTTTACTGCCATAGCTTGGATAACACCCTCCTTAGATATCTTGATTTAGATGAAGCACAAATGGCTTTACACAAGGTACACAATGGTATATGTGGAGCTCACTCTAGTGGTCCTACCTTAGCCAAGAAGCTCATGTGAACGGGATATTATTAGCCTATTATGGAACATGACGCCTATCACTTTGCAAATAAATGTCAACAATGCTAGATACATGGAGATATTGTGCGTGCACCTACTCAGGAACTTCATCCAATTACATCACCATGGCCATTATCTCAATGGGGACTTAACCTTGTGGGAAAGATTCACCATACATCCACCAATGGTCATAAATCCATCCTCACAACAACCAAGTACTTCACGAAATAGATCAAAGCTATCTCAATGACCTACATTATCAGAAAACAAATATCCAAGTTCATCCTCAATTAAATATCATATGTCGATATGGTGTTCCCCAATCCATCGTCATAGATAATGGTCATCCTTTCAATAACCAGGATATCCGTGAGTTGTGTGAGAAATTCCACATCCAACACTATTTCACCACTCCATATTATCCCCAAGGTAATGATCAAGATGAGGCATCTAATAAAACCATCCTTAAAATCCTAAAGAAGATTGTCGATGACGTTGGCCATGATTGGTACATCCAACTTAATCCTACCTTGTGGGCCTATCAAACTAGCATTTGTACTCCCACTAGAGCCACTCCATATTCCCTCATCTTTGGATTTGAATCCATTATTCTCATTGAGGTTGAGTTTCCATCCTTGAGATTATCTATGTAGTAGTTCATTGATAATGAAGAATACCATGTATCCCGTTTGCATGAGCTAGAGTTACTGGATGAGAGAAGACAAAATGCATTGGTCCATTTACAAGCTTATCAAAATCGTCTTTGTCACAACTACAATAAGAGATTTTTAGTAAGGCATTTTGATATTGGTGACTTGGTCTTGAGAGAGAATCTGAAGAATCAGATGGAAGGAGAGAAGCCCAAATTTTTTGAGCCTAACTGGTTGGGTCCTTATATCATAACTGCAACATATGGATTTGGTGCTTATTAGTTGGCTACTCTTGAAGGTGAACCACTACCAAATCCTATGAATAACATGCACCTTCACAATACTATACATAGTCTTCAAAGAATCTTGTAAAAATTAAACAAATAAAAAAACAAAAAATCATCACCTTGATGAAAATCTAGCAAACATGCATCTTGGTGACACCAGAAAACAAAAAAAAAATAAAAATATTAAAGAGAAATAATTTGTCCAATAGTGATAACCACTTTGGTGGTGCTTTGGATAAGTACCATGGTGAAAACTTGGCAAACATGCATCATGTGTAGTCAATAGTTGCTCCATCATCTATTATCATTCTATCTAGTTTTATCACTTCCATCCATTATCCTTCACGTATATCCTATTCCATATTAAAAACTAAATCTAGAATAAAGCTTAGTCACATCTCTCATGGCTTGAGAATGTTGATGTTTAGCATCTTTCTCTTTCCATAGCCATCCATAATAAATTTGGCCCATACACTCACATTCATAATAAGATGGTCTTATACCTAATTGGGGGAAAATCCTTGACTTGGGTTTCATATGAGATCCTAGACATGCTATCAACATTCAAAATATTCCAAAAGTCCAAAAAAATCAAAACATTCCAAAAATCCAAAAACATTCAAATATTCCAAAAATCTTAAAAAATCAAAACATTTCAAAAAAATCCAAAAATATTCAAATATTCCAAAAATCCCAAAAAAATAGAAAATATCAAAACTCCTAAAATATAGTGTCAATTTTCGAGTCTGTGTTAGTGTTAGTCTAGGTTTTCAAACTACGTTGCCTCCATGACTTCACATAGGCAAGGCCATCATTGATGAGCCCTCGAGGCTTAGGTTAGTCCCTTATGTTTTGTCATAACAAATAGTTAGTCTATCCACATCTGAATTCCATAATAAACTATCCATAGTTAGCATCAGTCAAATTATGTCATCTTTGTGATTTTACGTAGGCAAGGCCATCAACAATGAGCCCCTGAGGCATTAGGTCAATCCCTTAAGGTCCATCGAGTTAGGTTTATCGTAATCCATGTCTCATAATAAATTTTCCCTTACTAAGGTTGACACTTTGATCAAACACAAACAAAATAATCAAATAGAGAACTAAGCATACCAAGTCTTGAAACAATAGACAAACTATCCAACTAGTCTCCAATCCTAATTGATCAATTACCTAATCATAGGAACCTATCAATCAAACATCAATGGTCCTTATTAGCGACTAAAATAATCTTATATAGAATGTTGCATCGTCAAAACTAGATCCTAGGTCTTATATGACATGTTGCATTTCTGAAACCAGAATTTATCCACCAATCCTATTATCAGTCTTATATAGGTTGTTGCATCCTCAAAATCATATCCCCAGTCTTATGCAAGTTGTACCATTCCTAGAACCAAATGCAATCCTATCACTTGTCTTATACAAGATGCTGCATTGTCAAAGCCAAGTCCTTTGTCTTATATGATATGCTTCTTTTCCTAAAACCAGACGTTAACATTATCTAGAATATGATCATACAAACATTTATTGACAAGAAAATCTAAATGGTTGTTGACTCATTGGTCCAGTTTATCTTATCTTTTATCTGATTTATATTTGATCATGTTACTATGTGCCTCGAGGAAGTCCACAAGTTATGAGAGGAGCAATGATGAATCATGACCTTTTTCTCTTTGATTTCTGTTTGTGGTTTGTCTTGGCAATATGATTGGGGCAACTAGATTCCTTGTGTGTGATTGGGGTTCCATTTGGCATAGTAAAAACATCATGTGCAAGTTAAAGGTCATCTAATGCTTTGTGGTTACTTCCTCACATATTATGACAAGGTTCTATGGTTATTATTTTGTGTCATGGCACTTCTTGTTTGGACCGTGTGTGTGTTTTTGTAAGAGATAACCTATTACACCTTGGTCTATGTCATACCTTGGTGTTCTTTATCCATTTCCATAATAAATGTTTTGTGATGATAATCATGCAATAAAATAAAATCTTGATCATTTATTCTCAAGATCTCAAGATGTCAATCCCATTTCATCCCATCTTCTTTTTCTTTGTTTTTCACTGGTCTTCTTTCCACGCTAACATTCCATCCGTCCACCCCTACAATCATCTTGATGGTGTGTTGTGACACAAATAAATAATAAATACATTAGTATTATCATGGTGCATACATAATCATGTTAAGACATCATAGGTATCATCATCATATACATATTAGGTCATCCATATTGCATAAACAATTCAAAAACATATCAATCACATCACATCATGTTGAATCATAATCCATATTAGTATTACATAACATATTCATGTGGCATCACATCATGCTTATCCATCTGTATGTCATAGAATACATACATAAACATAAGATATAATCATGTGCATTTGTCCATACATCATAAATATGTGTAAGCATAAATCATACATCATATGTCCATAATCCACAACATATAGGAAACATCACATATAACCATAAAATGCATATAATAACTTCACATCACATAAGTCCATCACATAGATACATACACATAGAATCATACACATAATGTATATGTCACAAAAATCATGCATCTCATATATATATCAAAAAATAATGTGTCACATTACAATGTCAAGATGTGTCTAAAAAATGGAGCTTGTAGGTTCGATAAAAAATATAAGTGTCCAAATACATATGAAAATAACCCTAGCCCATGTTACCTCTATCATTAGAGGGCGATGGTCCTGACGGTGGTGACCTATTATCTTTGTGTCCTGACCATGAAGGCATGTCATATGACAATGACCTCCTCTATTGTGAGACACCTGCACTACTCTGCACCCTGCACAAATGAGACCTATTTTGGCTCTAGCTCTAGAAACTTAATGCTCTCTCGGGTACTGGCACTACCCACTCATATAAATATCTATAATATTGAGCCTCCTTGCTGCTCGATACATGGTCTATGCAAACTCTGTGATGGGCCCACTCACTATGGAAATGAAATCAATGGATCTTTACTCTGCCTGTTGTGCCTATATGACTGCCATATCTCTCTGCAGTAAGCTATGAGACCTACCATTATAACCTTGGTATTTGTGCAACCTAAGCCTATGGCATCTACACTTGTGATTGAAGTGCTTGAATTTTTGCTTGGGGTCCTTGCCTTGCATCCTTAGCCTCCTCTCCAACCACATCCATGATCACCTCCCTAGTAGAGATGTCCTCTAGTCTCTCCTCCTCAATGGCCATATCCCTAGTCACCTTCTCCTCATTTGCAGTGTCATCCTCCTTGACCTCCTCTACTATAAACTCACCAACCACTGCCTCCTCACCAACATCACCAACTATCTCCTCCACCCTCACCTCCTCAACAACTATGTCCATCTACCCTATCCACTGCCCATGCTCCCCCTCCTCCTGGATGGGTGGAATCATCTATGGTGTCCATGGTGGTAGGCCTTATTTGCCTCACCTACCCCTTTCATCTCCCCCTCCCTCGGTCACCTATCCCTCAAGCTCCTTTGTTTCCATCTCCCCATCCTCCACCACCATCCCCACCATCATCCCCATCTCCATCTCCACCATCTCAACCACCTCCTCTCCCCCATCCCCATCAATGAAACTTGCCCTGCGGTCCCCCCCCCTAATCTCTCCATTGGTGCTAGCTTATTTGAATCTGTAAAGGGAGTGGTCCTATGCACAACCCATCATGTATCATACTTCAAATTCATATGTACATTGGCCACATCTATCGTTGCACCCCACTGCATAGGCTATAGCCCTGTTATCTCTCGCATTGCCACTTGAAAGCTAGTCATTAGGCCCTACTATGGGACCTCTCATGCAGACATTGCATACTCTACTATACCAATCAGACACCCTGTCACTCTCCAAACTACCAAAGAACTCTCTGGTAGGTGCCACTCAATAATATACTGAGTCAACACTATCCGACCAATCAAATATCTGGTGTGATGGTAGTATGGTAGGTTCTCTACATCATCATCCCACATTGCACAATCCTTGTAAGGCCTTCATGTGAACCCATCTAGCAGATCAATGCCATGTCTCCAATAACCCACATTGTTGACCCTTATCTGAGTCAGTGCCCATCCATAAATGTAAACATAAGGCAAGCCCATAGCTAGGTACCTATTTATTGGTGGTCTAAATACACCAATATGCTCCCATGCCCACACCATGAGTCACATTGGCCCACAATTAATAGACTATCCATGCCTATATGCCACATCAGGTAATTGAAAATATAACATCACTAATAGGTAGGGCCCCAAGCATAAACTATCACTTGCTCCATCATGCCCTCCAACATCTCTCCCCACCCCACTAGAAATCTATAGCCTCCTCAATCTGGAATGACCATACCCCCAATAACAATGAATAACACTACAATCAATCTATGATATTTGTCTACTAGGACATTCCATCTAATCTCATAGTCCTCAATTCCTAGTTGCACAAGATTTTGAGTCTCGAATACCCTCTAAATCACAACCAATCCTCATTCTGGGTCATATACCACTCGTTTCCCATGAATAGGTGACTGCAAAATCTTCCATACATCCTCTAGAGTGACTATCGCCTCTCCAGTCGACAAGTGGAAGGAACTCATCTTCGAGTGTTATCTCTTTGTAAGCATTGTGAGTAAACCCTTGTTAGCCCACACAACGAGCATGAAGGTGACATGATAAAGTCCAAGCATAGTTAGAGTATTCCACTCCTCCTCACCGAGATGATCTCGTAGAGCGAATGATGTTGGTCGGATCTCTCGTGTGTAGATAGGTGGAAGTCTCTCCTACATTCACAAAAGGCACATCATGTTAATTTCAATGCTTAAATTAGCCTATTTCACCTATTGCATATTCAATTTTTTTTCAAAAGCTATTTAAATTTGCCTATCAGTCAAATGCATCGCACAATCTACCATATGTGTCACACCTTTGCAACACACTTTGCAATTGCGAGCTGATTCTACACATGTATCGCTCTATCATTCATATGCATTACACTTTAACACATGTGTCACACCATCCAACATTTGCGGTGCAGTTTTACACATGTCATTCTAGCCTATAGTTGCGGTGCACCAAATAGTTGAGTAGGCTAATACCCACATCATACCTATGTGTTGTCATTTTACAAATGCGTCACAAATTACAAATGCAGTGCATGATACCATAGATGTGATGAACATGATAACAAATGAAACATAGAAGCTGCACTGCATCTATTAGCCCTTCTTTGAGCCCTAAAATCTACCAAAAACCTATAAAATCACGAAGCACAGATTAGATACATACTGTAGTGTCTAACCTGTTTGCACGCTCGAATGATCATAATTGATATCCTTTGTGTGTAGCGACTAATACATGTGACATTTCAACAACATCTCCACTCAAAATTTCACACCAGAGCTCCTAGACCTCTAAACTCACAATGCACAAATGACCCATTTTCACCCCCTTAGGGCCTATTTATAACCTAATAGGGCCCCTATCTTTATAATTGGATGCATCAAATTTTTCCTTTGAACACAAATATCAAGCCCTAGATTGACTTTTGAGCCTAGTTCTTTATTGCCAATGCCTTTGCACCTATCCAATTGACTTGTCAATAAACTTGCCAATTTTTTTGGAAAATTTGGAAAAAAATTCAATTTTCTTGAGGGGGCATCATCCTATCCTGCCTTAGACAGGACATGCCGAGGCATATTGGGGCAAGTTTTAAACCAATTTTTTTTGTATTATTCTTTGACACAACGCTCAAAATTGCATTATATCAAAGAGGGGCAAAATGTAGACACTGAAAAATGTCCTGAGCCTGCAAGCAACATTTTCTCACTAATTTGAGTCTTTTTTGCATTATTAATTTTTTTTAATTATTTAATTAATTAATTTTATCTTTATTCCTCTTTTGATTAATTTAAAAATAAATGTCAATTTATTTAAATTACACCACTAATTATCCTTTTAATATGTAATTAAATAATTTGTTATTTATTTAATTATTCATTTCATTTTCCCTCCTTTCTTCTATAATTAAATAATTATTTTATTTAATTATTCAATATCATTTTCCATCCATAATTAAATAATTCCTTATTTATTTAATTATTTATCATTTTCTTCCATCTCCTATTAAATAATTGTTTCTAATTATTTAATTATTTTTCATTTCTCTCCACCAATTATTAAATAATTGTTTTTAATTATGTAATATTTCATGCCCTACCTTTCTTCTATAATTAAATAATTATTTTTTAATTATTTAATTATCACCTACCCTCTCCTAAATTAAATAATTTTTTTTATTGTAACTATTTAATTTCCTTATTCTTAGCTAAGCCCTAAATCTCAACTAATTTCTTGAGTTTTGGTCCATCCTTCCCATCCTTATCTCTTTTCTTCTCAATTAATCTCGTCCATTGATCACCATACCTCATCACTTGATCCTCACCCTTCATTTGAACTGGGGCTTCTATTAAAGCAAGCTATCATTCTCATTTTAAGGTTAACCACAATATTTAATATTTTGCTATCACATCACTCACATCATGTTATCTTGAGATATTGCTACTACTACATCAAGATTATCAAATTCATTACATACTAAAAATTTGAGAACAAACAAAGCAAATTGGAGAAGAGAAATGAAGATGATTCAACTTTGATATAGGAATTGAGGTTTATTGCTTCATTATTTGGATTTCTATTGTCATTTGTGCTTCATTGTTTGATTAGGGTCATTATGGCTTGCATTAGGTAGTTTTGTGGTCATTATCATTGATTCATGTGTATTCCCCCTCAAATTTTTCCTGATCTACAAGTATAATAGGTCTAGGATTTGGCTTTCAAGCCCGAATAAGGCTAGTTTCATCTCTAACATAATTTTCATAAGATGCTAGTAAGGTATCTCTTCCCATGGATTGTATTATTGTAGAAATTTTAGGATTAAATGAGCTAAGATAATAGAAACTCCATAGTGGGAAGGGGCATTACCTTCAGGGGATCCAAAAGTGGGTCTTCTTGAACCAAATGTTCAATTTAATAACCGTCTCTATGGATGTTCTTTTGATAGTTGTTAGTTGTTCTACAAAAGAAAAGCTATCTCCCTTCTTAAGGCATTTGTCATACCTATTTAGGGCAAGTTTGGGGTGCCCAAGTATGGAGGCATGTAAGGGGGGTTAGGAATCATGTGACAAGTGTCATAGGAGTCAAATATGTGGTTGGAAAATGTGCCACATGGATTTGGACGCCCATCTCTTGTAGCTTGTTCTAGCAGCTACCTTCATGCTTGTATTCTCTATATATTGGATGTCTTGGAGTGGATTTTGTATGTTGAATATTGCAGGTATTGAAGTGCTGTCAGATTCCCTCCAGAAGAGCAAGATGTAGTCTCCATGTTAAGGCTGTGAGCCTGCAAGTGTATTGTAACTATATTGTTGCAGATTAATACATTGGTTCAATGCTTTGGAGTGCGAGGTTTTTTAACTAAAAGGATTTTCCCCACGTATATCGTGTCTTCTTCTCTTCTATCTTTCTTTCTTCTATTCTTTGTGTTTCTCATTCTTGAAATGTTAATTTACATGTTGTTATGTTGCTGAAATTTTCTTAGATTTGAAACTACATCAAATTTCCTCTAAGGTTAATGTATGGGAAATTAAACTGTGTTTGTTTCTGCTTAAGGCATAGTAATATGCTGTTGTATCAAGATGTTAAAATATGATTTATTTAAAGAAACATAAGATAATGAAGGTGCATATTGGTTCTTGGAAGTCTTTCTGAGTTCACCATTTCCCTTTCATTTGGTATCAGAGCTTAGTTCTAGATTTGTATGTTCTTTCATGTGTATGTATGTAAGTTGCATGTGCTCGGATGGTGATGCATGTGATGTTTTGGGTTCTGGGTATTTCTTTTGTTGTGATTTCTTAGCCTGGAAAGCTTGAGGAAATTTATTTTGAAGGAATTGGCTATTTATTAATCCTTGTTTGAGTGGAAGTTTTGTAGTTGATCTTGTTTTTTGGAAATAATAGGCATTGTGAAGGATGGAGAAGATAGAATTCTATGGAGTTGATCAAGTGGTTATATTTGATATGTTATTGATCTGGAGCTCTTATTTGATAGCTAAATAACCTTGAATGCATGTAAGGCTATGGAGTTGATCATTGGATGATCTGGAAGCTTCTGGAATAGCCTAATTCTCTCTTGGATGCATGTACATGTTGGTGGTGGAGTTGGCCTAAAAATGGGCCTAGAATTTCTTGGACCTCTACTTTCCTGATGGATGTTTGTACTTGCATGGCTCAAATTCATGTTCTTTGGATTTGAGGGTTTTATGAATTTTTCGTTAAAAATTTATGGTTATGCATATTCATGATATTCCATTGTTTTGGTTTAACTATTATGGTTATTTTGATACTTATGGGTCGTCCAGATGTTAAGTGGATATGGATTTGCATGTGTGTCACAAAACACAGAGGGTTTACAAGTTTACACAGTTAATCAAAACTTGTGATTTTGTAGATCTGTAAATGAACTAATTTTTAGATTATGTTTCCCTTGGGGTATTTTTAGATGTAAGATAGTTATAGGTTTGCATGTATGTTTCATGCATGTTTTGAGGAGGTTTGCAGCTTTCTTATTGAGGAAACGATGATTTGATGGTGGTTGTGAAGTTGAGATAATTTATATTTTATAAGCTTCTGGACAACCTATTTCTTCTGAAGGTTCTATAGTTTTCCTATGTTCTAAAAGTTGTGGGTTTGTGTAGATCTGGAGTATTTATTTGTTTAGATGAAATATGTGTGATCTATTATTCTATATGTATGAGTGATTTCAGATTTACACAGAGATGCTTTTATAGGTTTTACATGTTAATAAAAATCCATGGTTTGTAAATTTGTGGAAAATATTATGTTTAGACTCTTAGAGTTTTCTAGATGAAAAAAATTGCAGATTTGCAAGAATGCTTCATTAGTTCCTTGACTACGGTACTCAGTTGTGGATTTGTTTGGAAAATTGGGTCTGCTAGTAATCTGGTGTTTGAGTCTTGAAATCTACATGTTATCTTATTTGATATCTCATTTTTTGATGGACTAGGTCATTGATGTCACAACTTGCATCATTTAATTTTCATTTATCGAATCGGGTGTGTCTCAGAGTAATATACGATAAGGAGGACTCCAAAAATTGGGGGATTTTGCAATGTAAATAGTGACTTTGATTTCGGTCAATCTCCTTCAGGAGCCTTCAGGAGCTCTCAGGAGCTCTTCGGGAGCAGAACATAGCAACTAATTTCTACAGATGATTCTAACTTATTGGTTAACTAATGCTTATTTAAACCTATTCTAATCCTAATGACTCAGCTTAATGTTGCCTTACTTAACTAAAATTGGTTCATTGGGAGATCTACAAAATAAAACAATTTAACTCTAAGTCTAAAATGCAGAATTTAAAGGCCAAAAAGAAATCCAATTATGCTTGTAGGTAACGAACTTTAACCTAGAAAATAGTGAATCTATTTATGTTATAGAGAATTAAACATTAAATATAGAAAGCAATAATACTAACTCCCAAGAACATATTCCAATTTAGTTTTAGTATAATCCTTACATCAGTCATTGTTACCAATTTTACTACAGCTATATGCATATGAAAATGAATACTTAATGAAATCTACAGTAAATGACAAAACTATGATCTACAGTAAGATGCACTAATTAATCTAAATTGTAGTAATTTAATCTAAGTAAATATAATTTTTGAACATCGATAAACAAGAATTAAAGTGTTAACTTCAAACCAATTATAATAAAAAAATTTAACTGAATCAGATAACAATGAAATAGGGTCACTTCCTTTGGTTGAGCGGGCCCTGCTCTTCCTCTGGTGGGACCTCAAACATAGTGATTCAGATCAAATTCTTATTTTCATTCCAATTGGCCAAAATCGATGAGTAAAACAAAAGTATAGAGTACCAAAAGTTACAATTTTCAGCAAAAGATCGACTAACTCAAATTAAACCTAAGGATGGATATTTATAAGAATATCCCTTATTTTTGAATTCAAAATTATGGCACTAGCCACCAAGTTACGAAGTGAAAAAATAAATGAAATTCTAACTGGAAGTATTCAAGAGAATCTTGCTAATCACAACTGGAGTAGCAACTCCCAAATCGGTGAAGAGAGCCAATCCAAAATCATAGCAAATCAGGATTTGTTAGGAGCTTTCAGGAGCATGATTGATGCCATGCTGTTAAACATAAATTTTAATAGATCCAACTCAACAGTAAACAATTAAGTACCTGCACGAAATCCTCAAAGAAGATTGCAACCATGACAACATCTATTTCATTTTGCACAGTCATTTATTTATTAACATTACCAAAAGAAGCACATTTAATGCAAAATACCACACCTAATATATCCTTATATTAGTCAAGTATAATATGAAACAAGCAAAGATTAAACACATAATCTACCACCATAATAGTTAATTAATAATATAATGAAGTCTTTTGAGTTAATAAAAAGATCAATTAAAACAACATTCTTAAGCACTCATCATCCTCCCCCTCTTGATGTAAACCATGTCCTCATGGTTGAGGGTCTGGTAAGTCCCTATTCTTAGCCACCAACCAAGAAATTATATCTGCCAGATTAGCATCCTGCAATACATACTCTAAGAATCTTCTTTGACGAGAATAACCATTCATCTTTTCAATTGCTTCCATCCACTCCCTTAGATTTTCCCCAATAAATTATGGTGGTGTATCAAATGTTGGTGTTGGAATTATGATAAGAGGAGGCATGAACCTCATTCCTATCCAATTTTTCTGTTGCTCCTCAATGATATCAATCACAATCCTTATTCTGGTTAGACTCCAAGTGATGTTTCTTGGTGAAACAGGCTCTCTCCTTCTCAGTTGTGGTGGAATACTCCTGAATTTGTCCCTTGTTGCACTCAGAGCTCTATGTGGGGGAGATGATCTTGAACCCTTTTAAAAACTTGGATGCTCTCATTCATATTTCTTTTGTAAGCAGGGGCTACATTTTTGACATGGCAAAGAATCTAAATTGAGCTTGGAAAGGTCTAGACCAAGGGGTCTCATTCCTCATATGCAATCCCAATTTCATCTGTGCCTCTTTATATTGAGTTTCTATATGTTCCCATTCCACATGGTTTTGTAGTAATGAAACAAAATACCTGATCTGGAGCTCTCCTATGAAAACATTAAGAAAAGATTGTGGAAAATTACCATGTACAAAACCATGCTAAAAATACTCACACATCTAATTCTGAATTGTAGGATGACTGTTAAAGAAATCTTCAAGAAATTCCCTAGCATCCTCATAGTCATTTTTCCTTTTAAGTATCAGTTGGTTTATTTTCCACTGGAGGAATCTTTCTCTCAAAAAGATCACATATGAACCTGAAGGTTTTCTCATTGATAACATTGCAAAAGACAACTCTACAAAGTTTGTTGAAGTCTATCATTAATTTCATCTCTTTCTTTTTCTAACTGCTGGTTTTGAGTCCTCAACTAATTATTGTCATGTTTAAATTTCAATAAAGTTAGAGAAGGATATCTGCTTGGAGCTGATGAGGTGGAAGATTCTTGTGACTGCAAGAGATGAGATTATTGTCTTAGCTGGTCTTCTTTTTGTTGTAACTCTGCTCTTAGTTTTCCTATTTACTCTGCACTAAACCTTGTTGTTTCTTCAACCCTGGCTACTAATTGTACATTAACCTAAGTCTGTAAGGTTCTTTTGGTTTCACTTAACTGTCTTTGCAGAGTACGTTCTTTCTCATCAATTTCCTTTTCTAGTTTCTTTATTTTACTTAGAAAAATTTGCAACTCTTCTTCCTTTCTCCTCAATTTCTCCTCAAGAAATTCTATCCTTCTTCTATCCTCTTCTAATTCCGTTTGTATCCTTGACATGGTCATAACCCTTGTTATTTCACTCTCTTCCTCTGATCCTTCTTCTTCCTATAATTGCGTGGATTTTCTTGGTTCAATTATTGGTTCCTTTCCTTTCCTTCTTTCAACAATTAGGGATTGTGAAGGAGATTTCTCAGCCTCCTCATCCTCATACTCCTCTGAGGCCTGTCTCTCTCTTCAGACTGAGAGTTATATTTTTCAGCGAAGTCAAAAGACTCTCTCATAGGTGTTCTTTTAGAAGAAGAAATTGGGGCTTCAGGAGGGCTATGAGGTTGTTCAGGTAACTGGACAAGGGTTTGGACTTCCTCATGGACTTCAAAAATTTCTTGTTGGTTTTCACAAACTGGGGTTTCCTCAAGAGTTGATACAACATTTTCAACTATGTTAGGGATTTCCTTATTCGTGTCATGTTTCCTCTTTTTGGTAACACTATGACTTACCCTAATAGACTCCTATAATTTTCTCTTTTTCTTGTCCTTTTTCTATTTTCCCCTAGAAGATTCTCCTTTTCCCAATTTTTTTGTGGGCCCCTTTGTGATTTTCCCTTTTTTTCCTTTTAAGAGGTGCGGATAAAAATTCTAGCCACCCTTGTTTACCAATTTTTTTTATTTAAGAAATGGTGTTTAATTATCAAGTGGATTAACCCATGATACTTTATTGAAGAGTCTCCCCTAGATTTCATCCTAGTTATAATGGAAGAAATTTGGGAAAACAGAAACATAGGTAAATTGATTTTGGTAGAGGGGTTTGAATTTTCATACCTCAAATGTATAAATAACCGCATTCCTGGCCCTAACACAGTGCCATATTGACATTCACGAGTGAAGAATTTCATCTTGACCAAGTGACAACAGTTCTCCATGGCTCTTCTAGACTATTGTGTGAAATTCCTCTTTGATCTCCTTTATGTAACAAAATATTTGGCTTCTTTTCAGGTTCTCTATAAAATGTTGCCACTAACTCTTCAAACTTTACATTCCCTTTTTCAACTGGATCCCCTTCAGCAGGAATTCCAAATATTTGACTTATTATTTCTGAGGTGACCTCAATTACTTCATCCCTGACCCTGGTGACATTTACATGGAAATTCCTCACAAATTATTCAACTAACTCTTGTTGTAACCCCTCATACTTCATGATGAGATATAACCACCCAACTTTTCTTAGCAATCTTTCAGTTTCTGGGTCCAATATAAAGTTCTCAGGTTCAACATTTTCGCTTGTTTCCCATCTTGCTCTTCTCTACAATTTTGTTAGAAAGAAATGGCTATCTCAATTAAGTAAAAACACAAAATGGCACATTTTCCAACTGCAAATTTTTTTAGAAAAACCCCACGTCAATCAACACATGCCGTTATTTATTTCATTTACTCATCCAAACAATTCACACGCCACCACCTTATACCTTCCATTTATTATTCATAAATTTGGTGGCACGAATGGCATCAATGAATTTATTGATGTGGACGTGGGATAACTCACCTTTACTTGTCATTATTACTGCAATCTTTTTAAAATCACTTCTTAATTCCCTTGTCAGATTCGAAATGATTAAACTCATTTATTACAAAATTAATAACTCTTTTGGTGGAGAGTTCTATGCTAACATTCACTTTATTTTAAATCATAATGACTAAATTAAAAAAAAAAAAATTGGAAATGATATGTACAATAAATGCATACCTTTTAATAAATGACGAAGTTAATTCAAGTGTGTCGACTAACTCAGCTGGCATTTAATTCCAATGAATTAATTAAAACAAAGCTCAAAATTATTGTGAAGGTTATCACTGAAAACTTAAGATATCTTCAAGAGTCATCAAGAGCTTTCAAGAGCTCTCAGGAGCGAACTAAAGTTGATCCAAGAAGATCGCCATTTCTAGTTTTCAACCATTCCTTCATTTTTTTTCTTATATATATATATGAGAAATAAACTGTCATTTTTGGTTTTCAATTTATCCCTTTTATTCGGAAGATAAACTGCCATTTGTTGGTTTTCAATCTACCTTATTTTCAAGCCTTTCTTCAAAAGGTTACTCAGGAACGCACTCACTCATGGAAGAAATATCTTCCATCAATTTTTTTTAAATTCTGTGCTCTAGTTCTGATAAGAACTCCTCTCTTAATTTAGGTTTATGGTATATTTTCAGTCTATGGCCTTAACTAGCATCACTCTTCTCTCTCCATCAATAGATACCAACTGCACAACTCCATTTTCAAAGACCTAGTCAATCTCATATGGTCCCAACCACCTTGTGTGAAATTTTCCCTTAAATTCATGAAATCTAGAATCAAACAACAGTTCCCAATCTCCCTTCTTGAATCTTCTAGTTACAATATGTTTGGAATGCCACTCTTTTCTCTATTTTTGAATTATTTCAATATGTTGGAGAGCTTCCATTCTCATCTCATCTAACCGGTTCAATTGTAACACTCTCTTTTTCTTTGCTTATGATAGGTCAATGCCAATATCCAATGTTGTTCCTAGTGTCTATAATTCAAACTCGATTGGCATGACTGGAGTCTTCCCATATACTAATTCATATGGAGAGAGCCCAATAGTACTCTTCCAGGTTGTATTATACACCTAGACTGCTTCATTCAACTTCTTTGCCCAATCTGTTTTCCTTAATAAAACCGTTTTTGTCAGAATATTTTTTAACTCTCGGTTGGTGACCTCCAGTTGCCTATTTGCTTGTGGATGGTATGAAGTGGAATTCTTGTGTGTCATCTCATATTTTTGCATGAAATATCCCATCATGGTAGACATGAACTGCGGTGCTTGATCATAAACTACTTCCCTTGGTGTACTGAATCTTTGAAGAATATGCTTATACAAAAAGTCAACCACCTTGTCTTCTCTTGCTACTGGTAAAGATTTTACCTTTGCCCACTTTGTGACATAATCTATACAAACAAAAATATAGTGTTGTCCCTTGGAAGGTGGATCAATAGGTCCCACAAAATTAATTCCCCACTTTTCAAATGGTTCAAGAGCTATTTGAAGCTGTAATGGCATCTCCATGGTTGGTGTAGGCCTTCCCATGTGCTAACATTCATCACAATTTTTGACAAAGAATGAAACATCATTTGTCATAGTCAGCCAAAAATAACCTGCTCCTAAGAGTTTATGAATAGTCTTGATCATAGAGTAATGCCCTCCTTCTGGCTCATGATGACATGCATGCACTACATCATAGACATCTATCTCAGAAACACACCTGTGAAGAACATGGTTAGGACACATCTTAAGTAATAAACCATTAGTCCACTGAAATATGGAACTTTCATGAATTAACCTCTTTTTCTACTTAAAACTAAAATGATTGGGGCACTTCCCTGTTACAAGGTAATTTTCAAGGTCAACAAACCATGGAGGATGTATTGATATTGAAAATAAATGTTCATCTAGGAATGTATCATCAACCGGTTCCTAATCACCCTGCAAAACAATTCTTGACAAGTAATCAAAAACAACATTATCCTTGCCAAATTTATCTATTATAGTTACATCGAATTCCTATAACAACAACAACCATCTTATTATCTGTCCACCCACCACAACCTTGTTCATGAGATATCTTATAGCAGCATGGTTTGTGTGGATGAATATCTTATAACCTGTAATATAATGCCTAAACTTGTTAATCGCATATATCACAGCCAAAAATTCGTTTTCAGTGGTTGTATAGTTTCTTTCTGCAGGATTTAAATTTTTTCTCACATAAAAGATTGCATCATTATCATCTTTTTGTCCTAATACTACACCAATTTCAAAATTAGAAGCATCAGAATGGATATGAAATGTAACTCCCCATACAAGTCCTTTAATGATTGGAGAAGTGGTTAAAGCTTGTTTAAGTTTCTCAAAATATTGTTGACAATCATCTGTCCATAAGAATTTTGCATCTTTCTTGAGTAATGTAAACAAAGGTTCAATAATCCTACTGAACCCTTCTATGAATCTTCTATAATACCCAACATGCCCTACAAAACTATGAACTCTTGTTTGATTTATTGGGATTTCTATCTTTTGTTTGATTTCATTTCTTAGGGTCAACTTTAATCCCCTGTTTTGAAATATGGTGTCCAAGTACAATTCCTTTTTTCATCATCAAATAACACTTCTCATAGTTTAAAGATAACCTATGGTCTTTACACCTTTGAAAAACTTTGTTTAAACTTTCAAGAGCTTCCTCAAATGTTTGTGCATGGACAATGAAATCATCCATATACACTTCTACACATGAGGTTGTCAAATCAACAAAGATAGCTAAAACAACTCTATGAAAAGTAGCTGGTGCATTACATAGCCCGAATGGTAAAACTGCGTAGGCATATGTACCCCAAGGACATGTGGAAGTAGTCTTATCTTAGTTTTCAAGAGCTACTTGGATCTGGTTGTATCCAAGTGTAAAACTATCCAAGAAGGAGAAATAACTACTTCCAGCAAGGTTATCAAGTACTTGATTAATGAATGGTAAAGGAAAATGATCCTTCTTAGTGGCTTTATTTAATTCCCTATAATCAATACATACTCACCACTTACCATTTTTCTTTGGAACAATAACCAATGGGGAAAGACATTGACTATCAGATATTGGATAGATGAATCCTACCTTTAGCAACTTTTCTATCTCTTGCTTGACAAGGTATCTTAGAATAGGATTGATTCTCCTTTGACCCTGCCTCACTGGCTTAACATCTTCTGTGTAAATATGGAGTGTGCGGATAGAGGGATGGATTCCTCTCATGTCCTTGTATTCTCATGCAAATTCTTTAGTGTGATTTTCTAAAATTTGTTTTAATTTCTCTTCATGTGAAGAGGACAAAGATGAACTAATGAAAATAGGTTTATCTCCTACTACAGTGATCTCCTTGGTTTCATTCTTTGTATCAAGTGGGTCCCCTACAAGTGTATTCAAAGGATAAGGATGGGAAATTTGTTGATGCAAGATTCCATGACAACCCTTCTTCTCTTTAACTTGTTCAACCTTTTCAGGTTTAAGACTTTGTCCTTCACATTCCTCTACATGTTCCATTAGAGAAACCATTGCTAATTCCACAATACCATCCCCTTCAGACTCCATATCTTCATCAACCCAGGGTTGAGTATTATATTCAATTGATAGCTAAGCAGGAGGATATAATGACAACTCTTTCTATTTTTGTCCATTAGAAATGATCATACTACCTAATCTATAGTCTATCAATGTTGTAGTTGTTGCTAACCATGGTCTACCTAAGATGATTGGGTATCCAAAATATTTATTTCTAGCTTTAAGGACCAAAAATTATACTAGATAATCCCAAGTGTCAATGGTAATCATGACATCCTCTAGAACTCCCTTAGGTTTAGTAGTAGATTGATCAACTAACTGTAGAACAGTTGTGGTGGGATGAATCTTTGTCATACCTAACATTTCAATAGTATCTGAGGTGATAACATTGATAGCTGCTTCTAGATCAATTACGACATTGGTTATCTCAATTCCTCCTATATTCAAAGTTATTATAGGCCTACCAGGATCATTCTATTTTTGAGGAATTAACCTTCCTGACAATACATCAGTTAGTTTGGTCCCTATTTGAATGGTAGGAGGTAATTTCTTCTTCCTACCCAGAGTTTTCATATAGAGAGACTTAACTAACTGATTTATTTTTGGTATATCTTTAATAGCCTGTAACAATGGTATCTCAATTTTAATCTTCTTTAACTCACAGAGAAGCTAAGAATCAACAATATTCATATATTTGGTTTGGGATTTGTAAGGAGAAGTTTGTTCTATTTTCAAGCGCTATGAGTAGGGTGCTTGATTAACTTCTTGCTCATTCTCAGAGTTCTATTTTTCCTTCAAATTCTCTTTTTCATTTTTCTCACTCTCCCGATCTTTAGTGATTGGTATAGATGGTACGTTTCGGCTTCTCAACTGGATATCATTAGCATCAATGGCATTCAAAGTAAGTGGATTTGCATCAGAGCGATTGTTTTTCGGATTTGGTACAGGTTGTGCTGGAATTTGAGGTTGGTTTACCTATTAATGAGTAGGATTAGAAACATATGTTAATTGTGGTGACTGTCCCCAAGGACACCTTGGCCCCTGATTTTCCATGGCTGAAATTGCATTTGGTTTTGCTACCACTGTGGCTGATTCCACTGTAGTTGGTTCCATTGGAGATTCATCCATTCAAGTTGACCCCAAAAAGTAGGTGGTTGTTGTGGTTGAAAGGGAGGATTCCATTGGTTTGCATTAGACCAAGGGTTCTGATTCCAGTTAGCTCTTGGACCATACTTGTTGGGAATTATGCCTCAACTTTCTGGTGACCCCCTTTGAAGACTTAGGCGAATTCTCTTGTTTCCTTGGCAAAGTCTTTTGTTTTGGCGGAGGCGGAACCAGGATGGAACTAGGCATTGTTCCGTTTGCCTTGTTCCGGGTCTTGTTCCCATTCTGTCTCCAGCTCCGCTCCTCACTTTCTTGGTTCTTTGAGTTTTGTTCTGGCGGAGGGGGATCCGGATTGGAACCTGGCATTGTTCCTTTTGTCATGTTTCAGGTTTGGCTCTAGATCCGGCTCCGGCTCCGGCAGTTTGTTGCTCTCTACTTTGTTCTGGCGGAGGCGAAACCAGCTTTGGAAGTTGGCAATGTCTGTTTGCCATGTTCATTGTTCCTGTTCCGACTCTGGGTCTGACTCCTGCTTTTATGATCTAGTTCCTCTGGATGTTTGGATTCTCCACGGGGAGCTTTCCTCCGCTTTGTCCATGTTCTGGATTGTTGTTTCCTGTAGTTGGCGGAGGTGGAACTAGAACCGGTTTGGTTCCTAATCTTGGACTTTTGGTAAAGTCCTGTTTCTGTTCCTGTTCCATCCCTGACTCCGACTCCGATCCTTTGTGTGCCCGTCTTGGTTTGACCCCGAGTTGACTTTACCCAGTCAGTCCTATTTCTGATGTGTTCCTTTTTGCCATGGGCGGACGTGGAACCAAATTGGTTTCTGAACCTGTAATTTTGGTGGAGTCATGTTTCGACTCCAATTTTGTCTCCATCTCCGACTCCGACTCCGGCAGTGTGCTTTTTCGGTGGAGTCCTATTTCAACTCCTGTTCCGACTCTGGCTCTGGCTCCGACAGTGTTAGGTTTGGCTTGAAGCCTTAGACGCGCCCAATGTCTATTTGACCATTTTGGTTGCTCTATCAGCTGTGATTGCTGATGGGTCTTGGACACATGGCACCTGGTTGAATAGTGATTGGATGGTTACCTAACTTGTTGTGCTACATGTTTTGTCAACGAAGGTTGGTGGAGCTGAACCCGTTTTTGGAATGGCATTGAATGCCTGGACGGCTCGTTGTAGGGAGATCTGTCAGATCTGACCAGATGCATGATTTGCAGATGGTCTTCTTTGCTCTTGTTGAGTCGGTTACATAATGGATGAGAGATGTATTATTTAGGAAGAAATTTTGACGAGTCTGCAAGAGTCGTGGGTTGTAGAGCAAGTGCGAGATGTGCGAGCTGAATGTGCGACCATGAGACTATGAGTAGGATGCATAGGCATGTGAATGCGTGAGCATGGGGCTACAAGCATAATGCATGATGCATGATGCGAGATTGCAGCAGTTGGACTTGCGGGTTGGAGAGTCGAAGGTGTGAAGAGATTTGTAGAGAGATGGAGAGGGTGTTCGAGCAGTTTTCTTAGGCAATGTAACTGTGAACACTCTATCTCTCGGATCTGGGCATGGGAATCATTGGAGGCCGAATGACTAGGCTGGCCATGAGGCTGGCTGTGACAGTCATCTGAGGAGCTGAGAGGAATCTTGCGGGTACCTGTTACTTCTCCAGTAGAACAAGATGTAACTCCTATATTGGCTTTGAGCCTGATATTGTATTGTAACTGGTTTTGTTGTTGAATAATACAATGGCTCAAAATTATGGAGTGTGGGGTTTTTACCTGAAAGGGTTTTCCCCACGTATAGCTTTATGTCTTCCTTTTTTGTCTTTCATGGTATCTGGTTATGTTGAATCTGTTTCTTGTTGCATTCATTTCTCTCAGAGGATCAATGGGGGATCAACTGTGCTTGTTTCCACTGTATAGCATAGTTGGTTGTGTCTTTGTTGTGATTTTGAATTGAAATCACTAAGGCACTACTGTCTTAGATGCCTATCTTGATGACAGACCGAATCTATATCCCTGACAAGTGGTATCAGAGCAAGTGTGAGATGTGCGAGCTGAATGCGCGACCATGAGACTGTGAGCAAGATGCGCGGGCATGTGAATGCGTGAGCATGGGGCTGCAAGCATAATGCATGATGCATGATGCAAGATTGTAGCAGTTGGAATTGCAGGTTGGAGAGCCGAAGGTGTGAAGATATTTGTAGAGAGATGGAGAGGGTGTTCGAGCAGTTTGCTTAGGCAATGTAACTGTGAACACTCTATCTCTCGGATCTAGGCATGCGAATCATTGGAGGCCGAATGACTGGGCTGGCCATGAGGCTGGCTATGACAGTCATCTGAGGAGCTGAGAGGAATCTTGCGGGTACCTGTTACTTCTCCAGTAGAACAAGATGTAACTCATGTATTGGCTTTGAGCCTGATATTGTATTGTAACTGGTTTTGCTGTTGAATAATACAATGGCTCAAAATTTTGGAGTGTGGGGTTTTTACCTGAAAGGGTTTTCCCCACGTATATCTTTGTGTCTTCCTTTTTTGTCTTTCATGGTATCCGGTTATGTTGAATCTGTTTCTTGTTGCATTCATTTCTCTCAGAGGATCAATGGGGGATCAACTGTGCTTGTTTCTACTGTATAACATTTTTGGTTGTGTCTTTGTTGTGATTTTGAATTGAAATCACTAAGGCACTACTGTCTTAGATGCCTATCTTGATGAAAACTACCCCTAATTAGAGTTATATCTAGTATTCTAAGATCTTTGACCAACATAGTTCAGTTCCTCCTCCACCACTATGGTTGGACCAGTGCGTGTTGGGTCTCAAAAACGCTGGTTTGAATGAACCACGAGAGGTTGCCACACTCTCACTACGTTATTGGTCAACTAAAAGGTCAACCAATATGGTTGAACCCTCTACTCTTAAGGCTCTGCTAAACCTAGGCAGGTGCACCTATATGAGCAACACAGATTTTGAATTATGTTTCCTACTTGACCTAACTATCCACAAATGGAAATTTCATAGTGGAAAGATATGATCCTAATTTGGTATGAATTGTATATGCAATATCAAGATATGAATTAATATGTTCAATTAAGAGATGTCAAATGAGATGAATAAAACTAATGTAATAAAAATAAGGGAGACCAGTGCCTTATTGGGTAAAACGGAGTCAAATGGAAGCCTTTGATTAGTGGTTTCTATCTAGCAAGTTCTCTAATCGTTTGGCATATAATTATGAATTTATAACTGGAATAAACATGCAAGGATGTAATTGATAAACCCTACTTGAGGTAGAATATCAAATCTAATTATTTGATTCTTCTTACTGATCCAAATAACATTCCCAGATTATTGTAATTGATTAAAAGGAATTTAATTCTTTATTAAAGAACCCAATAAATCAAATCACACAAACAACAAATGTGCACTGATAAATCGAACATATACTTGATACTTCAATTTAAACAATCAAGAAATATCAGATTGGAGACAATCAAATAATCGCAGGAATCCAACAAATAATTGATACCAGAATGAAGCCACTAAATCAACAGTCTTTCATTACCTTCTTCAAAATTCATACATGCAACATAGTCTCCTTGAATGCCATAATTCTAAAAATATAGTGCTTACAGTAGTCTATCCTATTCTAATTCTATCTTGTTCTTTTTTACTAATATCTCAATAACGGATATTTATACATTTAGTTTGTAGTAGGACGTGTCCTTTCGAAAAGTCCAACGTTATGTCTTTTACAGTGGCTGTCTTCAATATCTCTTGGAGTATTGATTCACATTCGCCTTTCCATGTAGTCGCTTCTTTCAGTTTTCCTTCATCATCACAGAACTTAGTCAATTTGTCATCAACAGCTTCTATCAATCCCTACACATCCCCTTGTAATTCCTCGAAGAATTCCCTGTGCTTATCCATGATATGATTAGCATTTTTAATTCCTGTAGCATTAGGAGTACCCCTTTTCATCTCCTCAATTCTCTCTTGGATTTTATCATCCACTCTTCTATGTTCTTTTATTGCATCCACGTATTGTGAATGTTTTCCCCAAAGTTTATTTAACCAAGTGTTTAAAACAACCTGCCTCTTTTTGATTATTGCAGTAAGTGTGTCCACTTTCCCTTGTGAGTATGCACTTGACCCTTCCCAATGGTCCCTTTCCTGTGAACTTTCACCTTGGGTGAGCATCTTTGTTGGCCTTGTTACAACACCTACCAAGTCCTTTAAATGTTATTTTCTCTCAGCATTCTCTCATTATTGGTTTTGTACATTTCTCTCTCTCTAATCAATGCTTGTATTTGGGCTTTATTCAATTTTGCTATATTGATCCCAATTTCTACAGTTGCAATAGGATTAGCCTCTCCAGCCTTCAAAGTCATGACATGTCCGAATGCATTCTCAGTATCAATGATAATTGACTTCTTGTGAGGGGGATATAAAGCCCAAATCATCAATGTCTCATCATCAGGATTGTATCTTGATCCTGTATACACTTCTATCACCTTCTCTATGCTGAGCTTGTGTGTAGCATTGTTGTCCTTCAGGAAACTATCAAAAAATAATGCAGAATTGAGATCCAGCCTTGGGAAAATCATAACACCAGCCTTTTCTAACATCTCTCTTCCTTTCTCAGGGGTCATGTTTGTCATCTCTTTGTCCACCTCATCTCTTAAGCTTTTTAACAACTAGTCCTCATTTCCTGATGTGACATTGTCAACCAGTCCTCTTATTTCTTTTCCTTTTTGTTTGTGTAAAAATGTTTTAAACTCTGAGGTTTTCACAAATTCATCATCTACTATAAAAGATCTATAATCTTCATGTCTTGTATCCACATCCATAGTTTCCTCAATATTTTTTCTCTGGAAGCATAGGTATAATCTTGAGTCCTTATTCTTGATACCTTCCTGGATGGGCCTTGTGGCCAATCAGCTTCCAATACTTCTATAATGGAAGATAACAACTCAGCATCTACCAACTCTTGATCATGCTTCTCAATCACCATTTCTACTTCTTCTGCTTCCAAGTTTCTGATTATGTCATCAGATTGATAGGGCACATGCTGATACCCTCCAAAATTTATCCTTTGTTTGGCAGAATGGATATATCCCTCTGGATCAAAGTTTTTTCTTGATGATGCTTTTCTCATGTTGTAATGCAATAACTTATCCAGAATCAAATTGTAGCCCTCCTTTGCTAACACAGTAAAATCACCAAAACACCATGTACTTGGCATAAAATCTTGCTTCCCATAGGAACTTAAGTTCATGACACTGGAGAAATCCATTTGCCTAACAATCTCTAAGTATGCAATTCTATTCGGAACTATTCTAGGAAAAATGAATGGTGTAACCTCAAAACCATAAACCCTAATCATAGTGGAATTTTCTAAACAATACCAATCCCCCTAGTTGTGGTTGATTGGTCCATTATAATCCTTAGGCCTGAGAAACCTCTTTACTTCATCAGATAAGGAATAATCACAAGGATGATTATAAAATCTATACAAAGGCTTCACAAAGTATTCTTTAAAATGCAAGAAATTAGAATTAGCAAACCTACTGTCCCAAATAGTAGTCCACAACTAAAGAGGCAATCGCCTTCCTTCCTTATCGAATTGAAAAATCCTCAGCTCCTGGGGCCACAATCCTAACTCCTATCCAAAATATAGCACCAAGTGCATCAACAGTGAATAATTCTTGAGGCGCAGGACAGAGGCTCCATTCTTTATTGCTATCAACCCTGCATCCAACTCTTTAAACACATGTGAAGCATAATCAAAAGACCTGGAATTATGATATTGAACATCCACAACAATCACCATGGGTATGACTATCATATGCTTTGGGAATTCCATCCCCAATACCTATCCCACTGAAAAATAAGTGTACTTTAGGTAGGGTTCGAAGAGATCCACATGAAATGGTGGTCCCTCATTGGCTTCCATCGGAGTCGGTTTACCATACACCTAACTCTGTGCAGGGGTAACCTCCAGTCCTTGTAAATGGTATCCATTCTTCTGAATTCACTATCAAGCTCCTCACTTATTATCTTTTCACTGCATATTCCTTCCAATTTGAAAACCTCACTTATTGCATTCTTAGATATATGTATCAATGGATTCCCTAATAAATCATATATAGCCTTATTTTTTGGGTTATAATGACCAACCAATAATTTCACCAATTCGACATCAACGAAAACATTAGGGCACACCAGTTTTCCCAAATTGAGCCTCCACGGGTTACATACTGGTTTGAAATGATTTCTCCTATGGTAATGGAAATTGAACAATTTGTATCCTCTGATTGGGGTCCAAACATCTCCTATGAACCTGCATTTGTCATCCAATTTATCTACTTCCACCTTAAGTTGTGCAGAACGTCTTGCTTTAGGTCCAAAACTAGGCAACTGGTCTATGAGATCTTGGTTCAATTTTCTCTCAATGCCCTCTGGTCGCGTTTCAGTTTTTTGCTTTTTTGTCTTTGGTTGGTTACCCTCCCCATGTTTTCTTCCTTTCATCTTTTCTGAACTAGTGCCTTCCATTTTCAAAATTCACAAATTTTCAGAGGATGAAAAACTTACTGTATTTTTCCTGAAAATCCAAGTTAGATGAATGCCCTAATTGTTCTGCTCGTTCCCCTACTCTCCTTCACTGCCAATTCTGCGAAACAATGTTTTTATTTGAGCTCACCCTGATTTGCAAAATCTTTTATGCTTCATGGCGCCATTAATGTCTTTACTGAGACATGAATACATCATATTTTTTAAAATTCTCGCTATCACATCAGGGATCATATCGGCAAGACATTTCAAATCTCTGGTTGATTCGTCTATTCAACATTCACCCATCCGCTAAGACGTCTTGTAGTTTCCCTGACATCACAAGTCTCTCCGATAGTTTTTTCCTTTTTCTTTTTATATCGCCATGACCTTCACCGAAGTAAACTATCACCCAGACTTAACCAATCGGGCCAATGATTCTTCACCTCACTCTGAAAGCTATTTGTCTCACTGAGATGTTCACTTTGTCAACTTAAGTCGCCAAGAACAAGTAATTGTTCTGCCGATAGAATGACGCTCACCGTGATGTCTCTTAGATCTCTCCATTGAGACATATCTCATCGATACACTTTTTCTTCGGCGAGACCACGCACATTGTCTTCTCGACAACCCTTATCTCCATATGCCTAGTTTTGTCGGTGTGACCCAAGGGGTCGACAAGACTCCCCAAACTCTCCCTGGCATCATTGTCTTACTGAATGAATCTTCCTTTTGCTTTATCGGCCAGACCAGTAACACTTCGGGAAGTACTTTGAAATCTCACTCCGATGACCATAGTCTCTCCGATAAACTTTATTATATTCCAATCGGTAAAAAAGTGACTTAGCTCGATATGACCTCACATCGTCATGCCGATACCTTTTGTCTTGCCGATAGGAAATGTAAATCCATGTTCTCTTGGTGTATCTCTTTATCGGTATGATACTTCTGATGTCTTTCCGATATATTGAAGAAATGTATATTATTATCGGTGAGACCTGCATCAACTTATGCCGATATTTTCAAATGTTAAAGATTAAATAATGTCAGATGAATTTTATGGGGCTATATGACAAAATTTAATCCAAATTTGGTGAAAATGCTATGTGAGGAAATTTTATGTATGTAGTATGAATTTTTTTGGGAAACTAATAAGCATGAAGGGTTAATGAGGTTATCAATATTTCATAGTTCCAACAGGTTCTGATTCCAGTTAGCTCTAGGACCATACTGCCCCTAATTAGAGTTATATCCAATATTCTAAGATCTTTGACCAACATAGTTCAGTTCCTCCTCCACCACTATGGTTTCTTCAGATGATTCTTAATCTCAGATAGAAGGCTACAAGAACTTGTTGCTTGACATTTCTCACAGATCTCACAAATGTCTACTTGATTCAATGGACACTCTCTTACAAGATGTTTCCCTCTACATTTGGAACAATAGATGGATAAAGGCTTAGTAGTCTTTTTATCTCCTTGCATATTTAGATGAAGAAGCAAATCATTTTTCAAATTAGAAATTTCTTCCATTACTTGAGATACACCAGTGGTAAGAGCTTTGTTTCTTCGAAAGCCTCTAGAGCCTACTCTAGTCCTAGAGTAGTTTCTACATATTTCAACAATAGCTTCCAAAGAAAGCTTATTGATGTCTCATTTTTCCATAAGATTCAAGGACTCCCTAGAGTCATCATAATTCCCTTTAGGAAAATTGTTTTACTAATTTCATTATCCAACCCATTACCACATCTTTTGTGCACAAACTGAAATCTATTAGCATAATCCTCTAGACTTTCATCTTACATCTGTCTCATTTAAAACAATTCCTCTTTCCTATCCCTCACTTGGCAGTAATCTTGGTATTTATCCAAGAAGTCAGTTTCCATTTCTTGCCAAGTTGAGATTGAACCTACACCTAAACCCATAAACCATCATAAGCTGGCTCTTTTAAAGTAGAAGGAAATAATTTCAGCTTTTGGTTATTAGTTGTATAATCATAGGTCTAGCACAAAACCTTAAACTCAAAGAGGAATTGGTCAGGATCCTCAAAATTATTTCCCATAAAGTAGGTAAAACTAAAGGTGAGATATTCTTCATAGGGGGCTCATCACGTTCCCTGTTCAAATTAATAGGAAAGGGAAAGGTCCTATTTTGTGGGGGATCATTTCCTTCTTGGTCACCCATTTCTTCTTCTTGATTTTGTTTTGGATTTTCTTCTTGATTCTCAATTTGATATTGCAAAATTTGTTATTCTTAATCAAAATCAATATTTCATGGAAGAAACCTTCCTAGATGGTCTCTAGCTCATCTCATCCACAAACTAAACTATCTCCCTTATCAACACTAAGGCTTCAAACTTAATAGCTAGATCTTTAATGTTCCTCAACAACGACACCGAAAATGATGGGCGAGGTCATTGATGTCATAAATCACATCATTTAGTTTTTCATTTATCAAACCAGGTGTGTCTCAGAGCAATATACGATAAGGAGGACTCCAAAAATTGGGGGGTTTTGCACTGTAAACAGTGACTTTGATTTCGGCCAGTCTCCTTCAGGAGCCTTCGGGAGCTCTTTGGGAGCAAAACATAGCAACTAATTTCTAAAGATGATTCTAACTTATTGGTTAACTAATGATTATTTAAACCTATTCTAATCCTAATGAATTGGCTTAGATGTTACTTACTTAAGTGAAATTGGTTCATTGGGAGATCTACAAAATAGAATAATTTAACTCAGCCTAAAATGCAAAATTTAAAGTTGCTAAAAATAAATCCAATTACGCTTGCAGGTAATGAAATTTAACCTAGAAAACAATTAATCTATTTACGTTGCAGAGAATTAAACATTAAATCTAGAAATAAATAATACTAACTCCCAAGAACATATTCCAATTTAGTTTCAGTTCAATCCTTACATCAGTCATTGTTACCAATTTTACTACAACTATATGCATCTGAAAATGAATACTTAATGAAATCTACAGTAAATGACGAAACTATGATCTATAGTAAGATGCCCTAATTAATTTGAATTGTAGTAATTTAATCTAAGTAAATACAATTGTTGAACATTGATAAACAAGAATTAAAGTGCTAACTTCAAACCAATTATAACAAAATAGAATTAATTGAATTAGATAACAATAAAATAGGGTCACCTCCTTCAGTTGAGCAGGCCCTACTCTTCCTCTAGTGGGACCTCAAACACAATGATTCAAATAAACTTCTTATTTTCATTCCAATTGGCCAAAATCGATGAGTAAAACAAAAGTACAGAGTACCAAAAGTTACAATTTTCAGCAAAAGATTGACTAACTCAAATTAAACCTAAGGATAGATATTTATAAGAATATCCCTTATTTTTGAATTCAAAATTATGGTGCTAGCCACCAATTTATAGAGTGAAAAACTAAATGAAAGTCTAACTAGAAGTATTCAAGAGAATCTCGCTAATCATAGCTAGAGTAACAGTTCCCAAATCGATGAAGAGAGCCAATCCAGAATCATAGAAAATCACGATTTGTCAGGAGCTTTCAAGAGAGTGATTGACACCATTCTGTTAAATAGAAATTTTAACAGATCCAACTTAACAGTAAGCAATGAAGTACCTACACAAAATCCTCAAGAATAGATTGCAACCATGATAGCAGATATTTCATTTTGCACAATCATTTCTTTATTAACATTACCAAAAGAAGCACATTTAATGAAAAATACCACACCTAATATATACTTCAATTAGTCAAGTATAATATGAAATAAGCAAACATTAATCATATAATCTACCACCATAATAGTTAATTAATAATATAATGAAGTCTTTTGAGTTTATAAAAAGATTAATTAAAACAACATTCTTAAGCACTCATCAGTTTTGCATGTTGGTAATGTGATGATGATTTTTCATGCTTCAGTGTATGGGATAAATATGTTATGAAATTTGTGGATTAGCTACCCATTGGCTGCAATGGGATGAATCGAATATGGACTATCTATATCCATGAGATTGATTCAGTGTTGATGCAGATTTCATTTGTCGGCCTTATCTGTGGTCATTTGTGCATTGGTATTTTTTTTGAGATGAGAGGATAGATAGTTAGTTATGGGACTTGTAGCATGTTGTTTATATTCTTGTCTTGGAGATTTTGGTTTTACTTATTATTTTGTGTTGCTAATATTGCATTTTATTGTGTTAGATCCATGAAGAGTATTCATTAAGGAGATGGTTTTCATGATGCTTGGAGAGCTCAATATCATTGTTCAGTGGGAGATTTAGCGGTGACTATGGATTCATCACTTGGTGAAGGGTGATCTTCTTTAGTATTGCAAATGTTATTAGGAGGAGCTCTTAGATCCTATTGCCGCAAAAGGGTTCTTTCGCATTTGCATGAACATTATTTGGAGATGGTTATTTTTTCATTTGAATGGATATGTTGACATCTTGGTTTTCCATGCAGGAATTCTTTAGTCTTTGGTTGAGGTGTCATGATTTATAATCTGATATGTGATCCTTTTTTTGATAAGATGGCTATGTTATTATGCCATGGTTTACTCTTAATTTTGGATTAGAGTTTTGGCATGATACAGATGCTTGTTATGTTCTTTGGATCATATGATATTCTTTAAGGAGGTGTAAGATTAAGATGTCATGTTTATGTTCCTAATTTATGATTGGAGCTTTGGCATTGATCTTGTGTAATTCTCTTGGTATTGGGTACATTGGTCATTTGCTTTATTACTTCATGATGATGCTTTGTTACATTGGGAGTTTGGCATGAATTGATTGGTTACATGTACTCATGGATACTTGGAGACATAGGTGAGGCTAGATTTCTCTTGTGATTAGAGACATTTGTTGAGATGGTTACTCTTGATGAGATTTTAGCAGGAAGTCCAAAGAGCCTACACCTTGGTTGGACGTGAATTCAACATGGACCTATGAGGAGAGTGTTCTTGGATGAATCATGATGAGTTAGATATCTTGGAGGATCATTCTTATTCCCCACTCTTGGACTACTTGGCAATTTCACTTGAGAGGTATTGCCCATTGTTTCTTTTAGGTGCATTATGTTTATGCTTCGTCTTCTCATGCATATGGATCTTGAGCTATGGATATTTGGTTCTAGAGGGTTTGTTTGAGGAGTGTTGGCATGTTTATCTCCTTTTGAATTGTGATTAAATTCATTGATTTTGAGTTTAGGAGATGTATTGGGCTTATTTACTTCATTGGGAATGGACTTAGTTTAATCTTCTTTGGTTATGAGAGGCTTACATCCATGTTGGTTACAAGATATATATGTTATGTTTGATCTTGGTGATTGAATAGTTGGATGTTGTTATGGATTTTCTTTTGGGGTGTTGTGAAGGAGATCATACTTGACACAATTATAATTTAGAGGTGTATGTATCTAAGAATTTTCTGCAGGTATATGATGTGCAAAGTTTCTCTCTTTGGTCTTGGTTATCTTCTTGTATGTTTGGTTTCACATTACATTGATTTGAGGTTTGGTTGGAGCTATTGTGATCACTAGCTTGTGGTCATGTGTTTTTTCTTATGTTCTTGGGTGATGAAATGGAGGTTCCTTTATCTCTTTCCTTTGTTGGGTGTGGAGAATTTGGGAGAGCCATGGAGACTTGTGGTGAGAGTTGTTCTTTTACAGGTTATTGGTTTACAAGTTTTGCATATCATTGTGGATGATTCCTTGGTACTACATGATGTTGTTTACAATTTTTATATGATGCTATTGGTAGACTTGGTATGCCTTCAATTTTTTGACATTCCCCATGCAATGGGAGTTCCAAGATGTGTATGTTCTTCATTGACAAGTTTGACACATGGAGCTTGTGATTGTAGTTTATGGGTTAGATATGTTGTTGACATAAGTTCTACTAATGTTTTGGGTACTTTGAGGTATGGTAGATTGGATGGATTAGCATTTTTGTGGGTGCTATTTCTAATCTCATGGGTTTAAGGGCAACCTAGTTTGGTTGTTGTTCTAGTTGATGGATTATCTTGTCCTTTGGAGGATTCATCATCTTCAAAATTATGTTTTAGTTATAGGCTTGGAGTTGGTTGAGCTTTTGTTTAGCTCGAGAGCACAGTGGAGTTGTGGTAGTAGCCTGTAGCCTTTTTAATCACTTGGATTTGATGCTTGTGTTCTTTGGATTGATGTATATACACCTTGGCATGTTCATTTTCTTCCATAGGTGACATGATTAGAAGATGACATGAGTTTTTTGCTTGATATGGTGGACATCTTGGATGTTGTTGTGGTTATTTTGTTAGTGCATGAGAGAATGTTGGAGATTCATGTGGTTTAATGGATGGCTATGATGATGTTGTTTGGCCCCTAGCAGTTGATTACCTATTTAGATTGTCTCTTGAAAGGTGTTCGACAAGTGGGAGACTATTGGGAATTAAGGTGTCTCAACCTTTTCATTTTCCTAGCATTAAAATATTAATTTATCAATGCTTATGTTGTAATTTCTTGCTCATATTATTTTTTCATCTAATATGACTTGGCATGGTGAGTTGTCGGCATATTGGGAGGTGACATGGGATGTGACATGGATGTTGTGGTCTCCACATGGAAATGTAGGTGTCTGCAATGTCCCCTTTTTGAGATAACCCTAAATCTTGCCTTGGACTCACAAATTTGAGGTAGTTAAGTTTACAACTTATCAACTAAATGCTTTAACAAGATAAATCTTGGTTTTAGGTTAGCACTATATTTTATTCTTCTCTCTCATCAGCTGCTCTCCCAGATTTATGACTAAATATTATATTGTGTCTCCTCGATGATTATTTCAATGACACCACACCTTGATTTATTTGATTTGTAGAAACCTTATTATTTTTCCCAGTCATGATATATAATAATATTCTTCACATCATCTTATTGTGGTTGATCGAGTGGCTCTCTAAGATCCGCCCAGGACTGCAAAATGAAAGTATATCTATCTTCTCATCAATGCTCCAAAGGATTGTTGTATATTATATATATTTCATTCTACCTTCGATCAAACTAGATAAGGTAATTGATCAAAAAATATTCCTTGATCGATGATCATATTTCAGAGGATTAAAATGATCCTCTATCCAGGATATGTTCCTTCTTCTTATCCATGCTTTTGGTCTTGAAACGACCCTCCTCTTGGCAAGACACGTACTTCTATGCAATAGATTGTCTTAGAGTTGATTGGGTTAGCTTATAGTAATCGTTGTGTTAAGGAAGATTGACTAATGCCTTGAAGGGATTACTGGGTACAAGGATCGCTAACTAATATAATGATGTAATTATTTAACATTATTTAGTAATATGATTGACGCTGCTTGTTTGAATCATTATCCATCACAACTCCCCGCATTCATGCTACTCTTAATCATCTTCCCATCTTATCCTTCTTATCGATTTCTTGGTTTTAATGTTATTTGATCCTATCAAAAGCTATCTTCAAAGATGAGTATTGACTTAGTTGTCAATTGGATATATATATATATTTAAAGGACCTGCCAGTTGTAGAAGTATATGTCTATGAGTTCTTCGATGCCCTCCATCATACTTCTTATCTCCCTTTTAAATCTCTATTCTTTAATGGGAAAGGATGCACCTCTAGAATTTTAGATGACCCTCTTAAAGGTTCTGACTTTTAGTTAATATAGACTAGTGCTTATTGAAATGTTTAAGCGCTTTCATTTTATTTATTTTGATTAATAATGCGCATATGGAATGGAATTGGAAGGATTATTTGGGATTGGAAATAATCGTAGCCTATCCTCAAGCCATCGCACATCAAGGAATTTGAGGTTCTTTTGGAAAGTCGTGGGGGCTCAAAAAAAAGAGGCTCATTACCTTATATTAAAGAGATGACTGTGAGTTCGACAACTTGGAGTTTATCGGGAATTCTTTTAAATTAGATTCCTTAGTGGCAGCGTATACACAAAGGAAGAATCAATAAAACACTTAGAGCATTTGACAAGGAGGTATCCTGAAGCGCACAAGTTATACGAGCCACCCAACTATAGTGAGTGGCAGGTGATTTAGGAGCCGTCAAAGGACTCATTGTCGACTTCATCATTCCTCATATATATTTAAATGATTTCCTTGAATATTTATTAAATTACTACTCTTATACAATTGAGATCGTTGTGTATGATCTATCAACTCCATCGCATATATTAGTCGATGCTTTTTATTAATTACTACCATATTAAAATGCATTCAATTATCTTTGACAAGTAATGAAATACCTTCAAGGTGGCAGAAGTGATACCCGATCAATATAAGGCTATGACAAACATTTGATATGCTTTCACCTGAATGTGACTCCGTTATCCAGATATGAGGCCCGCTATTGTGATTTTCAATACCCGTACACCAATCCTCAACACTAGTCCATAAGGTGTCAGCTTTTTTATGTCCCTTATATTATCTTTCATATAACATATTATGGTCTTTGTTTACTATCATTACTTACCATTTGTATCCAATAATTATTAATAATATTATATTTTATATGTTTCTCATTCTTATAAATTGATTCAGTTGGTTTATCTTAATTATATATACTTTTTGATAATAATATTTAAATTTACTAGTATTTATATTCTAATATAATAATTATAATTATAATAGTCTTTGAAAATTATAATTATAATGGCATCAAATGGTTTTATATTTTAAATATGTATTTTATTATCTTAATACCACAATGTCAGGGACATGACAACGTCCCACTTTAGGAAGAGATTCCTTGACATGTGTCAAGATCTTTGAGGGATTCTATGACAAAGTATGGCAGATTCTTATGAAAAATTCCTATGATGATCTTATGATGCGTAAGAGCCAGATTCTATGACAGGTTGAAAAAGTGTTGGAAGGCATCTTTGCATGAAGAAAGTAGGCACCCAAATTTTACCTATGACATGTTATAAGATAATGTAAGAGACATCTTCTATTTTTAGTCAGTTATGATAGATTCTCTTACAACTATAAGAGTTTTCATATATGATAGATTATATGACATTGTAAGGCATCTGTCATACCTATTTGGGGAAAATCTGGGGCGCCCAAGTATGGAGAAATGTAAGGGGAGTTAGGAATCATCTGACAAGTGTCATATGAGTCAAATATGTGGTTGGAAAATGTGCCACATGGATTTGGACACCCATCTCTTGTAGCTTGTTCTAGAAGCTATCTTCATGCTTGTATTCTCTATATATTGGATGTCTTGGAGTGGATTTTGTATGTTGAATATTGTAAGTATTGAAATGTTGTCGGATTTCCTTTAGAAGAGAAAGATGTACTATCCATGTTAGGGTTGTGAGCCTACAAGTGTATTGTAACTGTATTGTTGCAGATTAATACATTGGTTCGATGCTTTGGAGTGTGGGGGTTTTTACTCGAAAGTGTTTTCCCCATGTATATAGTGTATTCTTCTCTTTTGTCTATCTTTCTTCTATTCTTTGTGTTTCTCATTCTTGAAATGTTAATTTACATACCGTTATGTTGCTGAAATTTTCTTAGATTTGAAACTACATCAATTTTCCTCTAAGGGTTAATGCGTGAGAAATTAAACTGTGTTTGTTTCCACTTTAAGGAATAGTAGTATGTTCTTGTATCCAGATGTTTAAATATGATTTATTTAAAGAAACATAACATATTGAAGGTGCATAATGGTTATTGGAAGTCTTTTTGAGTTCACCATTTCCCTTTCACAATTCCTCATGCAAACATTTAACTAAAATCATGTAACTAGTTGCAGCCAATTAACTGATCAATCAATTCCTCTCATTAATTATCCACCATCAATCTCTTCAATTCTTATTTTGATCTTGATTGTCCATCCAAATCAACATTTTCTATAAAATAGACCTTCATTCCCATTTGAGGGCTAACTGCAAATCTTTGATATTTTTCTATCATTATCATGTTCATATTCATTTGAGCTTAAGCATAATAGTGCACACATAATTTCTAAGAGTAAAGACAAAATGGAGAAGAACAATGGAGATAATTTAATCTTGACATAGGAAGGAAGGTATATTGCTTTGATTTATTGATTTATATTTTTGATTGTGCTTCATTGATAGATTATATTTGGATTGCTTGAATCTATATAGTTAGTGGTTGCTCTTTCTGATTCATGCTATTTTATCCTTATTTTTGGCCGTATAGATACTAATACAAATAATATTTTGTATTGAAAGTGTAAGCGTGGAATAAGTAAATAAGTAAATGACTAAACACTTCTTAATAAGACATTATATCAAGAGAATTAACATATATTAATCTAATTAAAACAATAAAACTTCTGAAAGCATCATATTGCTCTTTATCTCCAAAGATTTATTAAATCATAGGGCTCTCAGATTTTGTAAACATTGTGACTATTAAAATGCCAATCTAGAGAATGAGATGCTTCTTAAATGCAAGAATCTAATCCTATATGATGGTTAAATGATATTGATGCTACATTAAACTAAATTGACATGAAGCTATAGTAAAACTATGATGCTATGATTATGTATTAAGATGCTATGATTAATTGCTATTCCTATTGATAATTGCTAAATTGCTCAATCGTTATTCTTGCAGAGTAAGTTTGCACAATGTTGGGATCCTTTTCTTGTAGAAAGGGATTGTATTTATAGATTCCCGACAACATATTTGTGAAGGGGCAACAAAACAGAGGTCTTGAATCAATCATGAAGATTCAATGGTGAAGGATGAAGGATTTGGAGATGATTATGGAGATTGTTCCTCCCCACAAAAATACTTGACCAAATAATAGGAAAAAATCATGGAAGAAGATGAAGGAGTTGCTTGCAAATTTGTCTCCAAATTTGCCCGTGAAGGTTGAGATGAATTAATTAGACATTTCATATCTAATTTGGTAGGAAGATATGATTAGCTATAGAATTGAATATTTAGATTAAATTAAATATTTGGATTTATTCAATTTAGGAAAAGAGGTTATTTAAAATAATAATAAAAAATTTAGAAGTCTATGTTTATTAAATAAATATAGAAGAAATATGATAATTAATTGAAGAATTTAATAATCATAATTAAATAAAAACAAAGTATTAAATTTGTTTATTTATCTAAGAAGAAATAATATAATAAAAATATAAGAATAAAAAGTGAACTATATAAATAAATATTTCTATGTATTTAATAGTAGAAGAATTAAAGGTTAATTAATCAAATAAATCATATTTAATTAATTAGATTATCCAGACCATTTTTAGGTGTATACATTTTGCCCCTCTTTTAAGTGATGTGTTTATGCATTGCTTCAAAGAAAATTTTGTTGGTGCTGCTAGTATTGATGAAATATTTTCAGATATGTCTCAAATGTTGATTTTGCTGTAATGATGTATATATGCCCCCTCGGGAGATAAATTGATGATTTTTTGATGATTTGAAAAGATTTGATGATGAAATAATTTATCTCCTGACAAAAAAATGGTGAAAATACCCCTGTGATGAAGTTGAATTAACCCTCTAGTAAATAAATTAAATAAATCCCTTTTAATCACTCTTTAAAAAGCTAAAAAGGGGTTAATTTGAATTCATTTGTGCAATTGAGTTTTTGAAAATTTGAGAGAGTGAATTTGAGCAATTGGAGCAAAATGCCAATTCCTTACCACACTCACTGTTTCGAGCGCGTGCGTCGACACAACTATCCAGCCACCTACGGACCTCTGGTATGTACCCATGTACCTCCTTATTTTTTGTGCATTTCAAAATTTGTGCTTGTAATTCGGCTTTCAAAGTTTTGAATTCTTTTAGCACATTAGATGCCCGCAATAGCGCATAGGATTATTGTTTTAGCGCTTCAAGTAGAATAGCGCATAGGTTAGGTTTTTTAGCGCGTCGATAGGCTAAATTGTGCATGGATAGTTTTAGCGCCTGGATGAGATTTTGTAGCACGTCTGTAGGCTAAAGTAGCACCTAGAATTTTTTAGCGCCAAGGGCAAATTCTGTAGTGCATTGGTAGGATAAAATGGCACATAGGCTGATATGGCACATTGGCCACCTGTTTTGGCACATAGGTCAAATGAAATAGCGCATTGAATCTTTTAGTGCTTTGACCACCTGTTTTGGCATGTTGAGATGTTTAAATAGCACATTGAATATTGTGGCGCATCAAAACATTGTTTTAGCACATCCAAGTCAGAATGATGTATTTTGTCAATTTTGTCAAATTTTTATCATGTTAGCCGTTGGTTTGATATGGTTGATGATCTCAATAGAGTAGATGATGTTTAACCTCGTAATAGGTGAGGTTTGATGATTGATTGACGATAATTAACCTCATGATAGGCGAGGAATAATTATTGTTTGATGATTGACCTCATGATTTGTGAGGTTGATTGATGATTGCCAACGAGATTTAATCCAAGTCTCACCAAAACTATTTAGATTTGGTAGGCTGATGATGTTTGTTGTTTTGACAAAGATTCTTGACTTTCAATATTTTGTGATGATAGGAGGCTTTGGCGAACCTCTAGGTTCGAGAGCGGTTTCCTAGGACTTTTGATTTGATACCGCAGCTAGTGCAGATTGAGACTGCTGTGATTACACATTGCAGTTTGTCCTCTCTCTTGTATATGCCCTAGATTAGGATTAATCAGGGTCTCCTGAAAACTTTAGTAGAGAGATGGCATAGCGAGCATAATACCTTCCACCTTCCTACTAGAAAGATGACCGTCACTCCTGAGGATGTATGGAGGATTTTGAGGATTCCTGTTGTCGGTGACCTTATACTATATGATTCTATAGAGTAGGGTGGGATTGATGCTCTCTATAGAGTTTTTTAGGATGATCATATTTGTGGGTATGAGATTCTATGGCATGAGATGGTGGATGCCTATGCCACTCTACCTTCAATACTTGTTGGCTTTATTGGAGGATTCCTTTGTCCTGATCGCAGGTCAAAGGGACTTTCCGTTGGTTGGGGTCGTGCATTAGAGAGTATGATTGTACATGGTACCAAATATGCATGGGGCTTGTGTATGCTTTCCCATCTTTATCATGATTTGCATTCGGCTGTTTACCTCTGAGGTCACAGTTTATCGACAGGGGTTACATTATTATAGGTGTGGGCATGGGAACACATAGTTGTTACACGTCCAATGATGGTGAGACAACGACCAACCATGAGGCCATATGTGCATATTTATGTAGGTATCCTTACTTGGCCTAGACTGGGTAAGTTAGAGCATTGGAGGAGAGTATTGGATGATGTTGAGGTTGTCACATGGAGGCCTTATCTAGACTGTGAGCACTGGGATGATGATGATATTTAGATACCTTATCTCTCTCATTCGTTGCTACTCATTGGTTGGAATCATTGGGTATTAGAGAGATTTATATTCAGGAGGGTGCTCAGGCAGTATGGTATCGTATAGGGCATGCTCCAAGGTGTTGCACATTACGATCGTTGTTAGATAGATTTTGCAGATTTGGGACCCTGTCTCTTATATAATATTTTCGTACAAGAGTACCAGGCTCTACAACCTTTAGTTTGGGACATCCATCCAGATATTACTGAGGCACCTGTCACAGTAGATTATGCAGAGTATCTATCCCTTCATCCCTTTCCATAGATTAATGTTCTGGATGAGCCAGTGCCCTTACCTTTAGAGGAGGAGGATAGTGATGACGAGGAGGGAGATGGTGACGGTGGTGATGACAGCGAAGGTGGTAATGATGGAGGAGGTGGTGGTGATGATGATAGTGAGGGATATGATGATAGTGAGGAGGGATATGATGATGGTGGAGATGATGATAGTGGTGGTGATTCAGGTGGAGGTGTAGATGTGTGAGAGTTTAGGGTGCCTCATAAGAGGTGATCACTGGTATCACCTTCTGAGCAATGTGTGCATATAGGGGTACCATCACAGCATCAACAAACATAGATTGTGAGTTTACAGGTGCAGGTACAGACCATACAGGGGCAGTTGGTACAGGCTTAGGGTTTGTTGGCTCAGACACGGACACAGATGTAGAAATAGGCCCAAGCTCTCTCACAGGTACAAGGATAGTTGGCAGCTACACAGGCATAGATTGCCACTTTGACAATATAGTGAGATGCAACCGGACAGGTTGTCGAGCAGGCATAGACTATCAAAGAGAGACTACAAAGATTAGTAGATGGTACCACCGTGGGTGATTACATGCGAGAGGTTCTCCATGTGGGCAGAGAGGCAGAGTTTTATAGAGGTCGATACCATGATGTTGTCCCCTCTGAGCAGAGATTTAGTTACGCACAATCTCGATCAGGCAAGACCCATTCTAGGACTGTTAGCGCAGGTGTAACACAACCTCCATGGAGAGACCTGAGAGATCCTAGTACGTCTGGTGGTAGAGGGACCGGTCCAGATATGCTTGCACCTTCTAGAGGTAGCACCACATAGCTGTATGATGTGATTTCACGATATTTGAGACATGATGTATACTCTGGTTTTTTGATTCACAACCATTTTTGATGTTGTATCTCCTTTTATTTCAGATATCATTGTATACTTGACATTATGATTTTGACTTCTATATGATATGCGGTGGATTGATCGATCTACATGTGTTCTATATAGTTTAATGATGGATGCATTTAATTTCCCTGTTCTATATGTTATGTGATGATCTATATGATATGTTATGGATGCATTTAATGATCATGTGATATGCTATGATTTATGATGTTCAAATGTGATTACATGAATAATGATGATGTATGGATGCATGATGTATTTAGTTATTTACATGGATCGATAGATGCATGATGATGTGTATATCTAAATTATATGATAATGTAACCATATGCATGATTTGAATGCGATGTTTTAATGATAGATGGATAATGCAAATATTGAAAAATATGATATGATGCAAAATATATGATGGAATGTATGAATAATGAAATACTATAATAATGTTCTCTAATGTATGCATTGGAAATGATTATGCAACTATATGATAATGATGATGTTTTTGTTAATGTCAAGTATATTCAATCTGTTAATAAGAAAAGTTAACATATTTTATGAATTGGTTATTCATCTTTGGAACAACATACTCTGCAGTGCACATCTATCATGGATGCAAATTAATGTAATCATGCAAAAGTACATATGCAAAAATTGTCACCTTAATAGTATTTTTACCATGTTTTTTGATCATCATTGAGCCTTTAAAATGTTGAAAGTGAGTACAAGCATCGATGGTATGAGTTAGACCATGATGACTTGAGTACTACTTTCATGATTTTTGATATTGCAAGTAAACACAAGCATCTAGGTATAATTTAAATCGAGATGACCTGAGAATTTCTTGCGTAAATAGACAATAATTGAATCATTATACTATGTAAATTCAGAATGTCATCAATGATACTTTGTAAAGCACGTCTCACGATAATTTACACAATAAATGATCAACTCACATACAACAGACAAAGAAAATACCATTCTGCTTCCTAGCTTCTCTGTTCAATACATCATCGAGTTGCTCCAAATAAATGATAACAATAATCAAAGTACAACATGTTGAACATTCAAGCATATAGCGATAAAATCATTATTCAAAAGAATATAATCCCCCTAAAGTTTGTCTTGATTTGATTCTGATTTCATTTGTTTGATATGGATGGTTGATTTCTTGAAATGCTCCGATGTTCAATGTATGTTCAAGGTTGCGTCCCACTTTGATCATTGTGTTTGTTGTGTTGTCATATTGTTGTTTGCCTATTTTTTTAAGCTCATTTTTATTTCCCCCAGTGAGTTTAGGATTTTCCCCCAAGCTAGGGTGAGACATGACCATGTTTGCAATGATATGATATTAAATGGAAATGATGGCAAAAGTGAACGACCATGACATGCCTCTAATAGATGGAACTGTTGATTTAAATCACAAGTAGTGCATTTTTCAAGGTTTTCACTACATGTTTTTATTGCACTTTTTTAGACTATGATTTTTTTGTATTTTTCCATTTTCCATTTTTTTTCATTTTTTTTGTATTTTTTTTTTAAATTTGTTTTTGTATTTATTATTATTATTTTTTTAATCTTTATGTAACCAAGACATCTGTTTGCCAGGTTTTCATCAAGGCAACTATTTCCCAGGACTTGAACCGTGCACTAGGTGATTTAGGTGTAGAAATTTCTAAGATGGATATTGTTGATAGGTTCTTTAAACAAATCCCCTTCAAGTGTTGATAGTTGATAGGCTCCGGATCCATAGACTGATATGACAACAAAAGGACCTAGCTAGTTAGGTTCAAATTTCCCTTTTTCTTTGTCCTGTTGATTTCTAGGGTTTTCCTTTAGGACCAAGTCACCAACCTGAAAGATTCTAGGATTTACCCTGTGATTGTAGCTTCTGGACATTCTATTTTGGTATGCCTTTAAATGATTGACAACTTGTTGATGACGTTCATCCAACAATTCCAGTTCTTGAAGTCTAGACACCCTATAATCCTCATCTGAAATAATTCCCTTCAGTGCCACATGGAGTGATGGAATCTCCACCTCAATGGGTAGAATGGCCTCTGATCCATATACCAAGGCATATGGTGTAGCTCCTATGGGTGTTCTGATGCTAGTTTGGTATTCCCACAGAGTAGGGTTTAATTAATTGTGCCAATCATGTCCAACATCATTGACCATTTTCTTTAGAATTTTTAGAATTGTTTTGTTAGAGGCCTCTACTTGGCCATTTCCATGAGGATAGTATGATGTTGAAAAATGATGTTGGATGTGAAACCTTTCACACAGTTCTTGGACATCCTAATTTTTGAAGGGTCTACCATTGTCTGTGACAATGGACTGAGGTATGCCATACAAACAGATGAGGTAATTCAATATAAAAGAAGAAATCTACTTCCCAGTGATTGTCGTTTAAGGAACCACTTCTATCCACTTTGTAAAGTATTACGTTGTTGTGATTATGAACTTGTGTCCATTGGATGAAGACGGATTAATCTTTCCTACCAGGTCCAATCCCCATTGACAAAAGGGTCATGTTGAAGTAAATGGTTGCAATTCTTGTGTTGGTGCATGGATTAGGTTACCATGTATCTAGCACTTCTGGCACTTCTTAACAAACTGGTAAGACTCCTCCATGTTCGGCCAATAATACCCCAAACAGAGGAGTTTCTTGGCTAGAGTTAGTCCACTTGAATGAGTTCCACAAATACCTTCATGGACCTCACGTAAGGCTGTCTCAGATTCATTATGTTCTAGACACCAGAGAAGAGTACCATCTAGACCTCGACAATAAAGTATGTCTGTGATTAAAGTATGTCGTCTGGTTTGGTGGATGAAGTTGTGTTTCTGGTTTCTAGAAAGATCAGGAGGAAGGATATTGTCTTTTAGGTAAGCATAGTTATTTCCATAGATTGAGTGTTCAACATCATCTAAATGGCATATGGTTTGAGGTTCAGGATTATCATAGGCAGGATTAGACATTTGTTCTACCATAAACTCATAACGACCACATTTTTCTAGTAACTACAAAAGAGAAGCAATTATCACCATAGCATCTGTAGCTTTATTTTCTACCCTTGGAATTTGTTCAAACATGATATCCACAAAGTAATTTTTGAGATCATCAATCAACTTCTTATATGGCATCAACTTATCATCTTTCATCTGATATTCATCATTTACTTGATAAATGATTAGTTGTGAATCTCCATATACTTGTAGCTCTATGATTTTCCATTCAATTGCTACCTTGATGTTGATGATTAGTGCCTCATACTCATCTACATTATTTTTACATGGAAACATGAGTCTATAGGACCTTGGGATGGTGTGTCCTTGAGGTGTAACAAACAAGATTCCTGCACCAGACCCCTGTTGTGTGTATGACCCATCAAAATATAGCTTCCATTGTTGTGGTGTCACGGTAAGAATGTTTGCATTAGGAAACTCAATTGTCATAGGACGATCATTGGTTAATAAAGCTTCGACTAACTGATCAACAATCACTTGACCTTTGATGGCTCTCCTATCCACATACTGGATATCAAACTCACTTAACATCATGAACCACTTGGCTAGTCTCCTTGTTAAAGTAGCCTTGCTAAGTAGATATTTTAATGGATCAATCTTTGCTATGAGCCTAACTGTGTGAGTCAACATGTAATGCCACAACTGCTGGGTAGAAAATACCACTGCCAAACAAGATTTCTAGATGAAGGTGTAATTTATCTCATTGCCATTCAGTGTCCTATTGATATAGTAAATATATTGTTCCTTTCCTTCAAGATCTTCCTATGCTAATAGTGCTCCTAAAGAAATGTCGGTTGTTGCAATGTAAAGTAACAATGGTCTCTCTTATGTAGGTGGCATGAATATGGGTGGTGACATCAAATATTGTTTTATTTGATTGAAATTTTTTTCACACCCTTGATCCCATATGGACAAGACATTCTTATGTAGCAAGTGATTGAATGGATGACTTTTGTCTGCCAATGGGGAGATAAATCTCCTAATTGATTGTAGCCTGCCTTGTAGATACCTTAGTTGGTTGATATTCTTTGGTGGCAATATTTCCATTATAGCCTTGACCTTGGTGGGATCCACTTTGATACCCTTCACTGACACTATGTATCCTAGGAGTTTCGCTGATGTAACACCAAATACACATTTCTTAGGATTTAATCAGACCTTAAACTTCTCCAGCCTTGTAAATATTTTTTCTAGTATCTCTAGATTCCCTTCTTTGGTAAATGACTTTGCTAAGATATCATCCACATAATCCTCCATAAAGGTATGCATCATGTCATGGAAAATGGTGGTCATTTCTTGTTGATATGTGGCCCCTGCATTTTTCAACCCAAAGGCATGACGTTCCAACAAAAGGTTCCCTATGGACAAGTGAATATTGTTTTCTCATGATCATTTAGTGCTATATTGATTTGATTGTAACCCGAGAAACCATCCATTATTGATAACATGGCATGTCCTACTGTTAAGTCCACAATGATGTCAAAATTTGGCAAACGAAAATCATCCTTTGGACATGCCTTATTTAGATCTCAAAAATTAGTATAGATTCTGATACTATTGTTTGGTTTAGATATAGGTACAATATTAGATATCCATTTTGCATAATCGATGGACCTGATGAATCCTACATCTAACAACTTTTTCAGCTCAAATTTTACCATCAAGGCAATATGTGGATGCATTTTCCTTAGTTTTTGTTTCACAAGTTTTATCCCAGATGGTAGAGATAAATGATGCATTAGGAGATTTGGATCTAAACCAAGCATATCAGAGTATGACCAAGCAAAGTTAACGCTTTTATCCTTAAAGAGCTTGACAAATCCTGGCTTTTCTTGTTCTGTCATAGATGCTGCCAGATGTAAAGTCTTTGCTTTTTCTATTGTGCCAATATTTATAAATTGTGTAGGCTCCACCAGTACTGATGATATTTCATGATAATTCTCTGGAAGGGTGTCAAATCCACCATCTTTCAGTGCCTCAAAGAGGTTTTCACTGTCAGACACATTAATTATTTTTACTTTTTCGAGATCTAATGTTGCCATTAAATGGTTTTCACCATTAGATCCATTATTCTTGTTTTCAATTTTGCAACTGGAAGATTTGACACCCTCCTGACTGAATGTGTCATTATGATATTTATGATTAGAACTTGCATCAGGGTCATCACAACAAAGGAAATTAATGATAGCCACATCATTCACAAACTTGGGTACATTGATCGGTTCATTTGGTTCCCAGTCGATAAGTTCAAGATGTACTAAGGGTAAAAAGTCATCAGATTGACTAAGGTCGACGGTAGTGAAGGTTCTGATAGTTATGTTGTTAGGGTTGTCAATAGTGATGTTGAGGTCTATGATATTACTTTCCTCCAAGTCATCAAGCCCACTCGATGTTTGTCCATCCTCACTTGAGTCGTCAATATTTTGTGATTCAAATACAAGTGTTCTAGTTCCTGAGCTTTGTCCCTCCTCACGTGTGGGTGCATACTCTTTTATGATGTTAATTTCTATATCTGTGTATGATACATCAGATAAAAGATCCCACTCATACTCATTGGAATCTACTTCAAAACCATCTCTCATTTAAAGGATTCTTTCAACAGCTTTTTGAGTCACTTCTTGTTTTGCTTCCTTCGAATAACCCAGTCCTGTTTTGTCCTTTGGTTGAAGTGTGAGAGGTTGAATGGGTTCTGTGATACCTTCCTTTGTTTTTCCAATAGGACCTTGTCCTTCATACCCAATTTTCTCTAAGATAGCCTTTCCCTTTCCATATTGATATGTCTTTATGCTGACATTTTCTGATGTTGATGCTTCTTCATCTTTGTATAGCCAATTGAGGATGGCCTTGTTTTTTGATTCATTTTCTAGAGTACCTTCTTTTACAAATATTTCATCCAAAATCGTGGTGGGTTGTGATGATTGGTGTTTTTTTGTTGATGGATACCCATATGATTTTGGAGATGGCAGCAACTGTGAAAGACATAGTGATTGCCCAATGGAATATTCTCCCATGTCTTTGTTGGTTAACTGGACCTTTTCTTGAAATTGTTGTATATAGTATTCAAGTGACCCTCATTGTCTGATAAAGTGGAATCAACAACACTTGTGTCTTTTGATTGGCCCTTTTTCTCAACCCATTTAGATACAACTTTTAGTTGCTTTTCACCATTTGATGAAGTAGAAGTGCTTGCTTGTCTATTATGGGGCACAAAAGTGTCTTGAGTTTTTTTAAGTGTGTTGCAATACTGGGGATTGTTGTAGTCAACTGATATAGTCACTTCTTGTCCATTGACTGGAAATTTTAAACACTAATGATAATTTGAATGCACCGCTTACATTTCATGAATCCATGGACGTCCCAAGAGTATATTATAGGTTAGCTATTTCTCTAGCACTTGAGAAACTATATTCTTCACAATTGGTCCTACTTGAATAGGCAACACGATCAATCCCTTGGAGGATCTCTCTTCTTCGTCATAGGATTTTATTGCTATTTTACTTCTATTATTGATAGAATCATCAAAATAACCTAGTGCATGGATCAATTTTAAAGTGCAAATGTTTAAACCAGCTCCACAATCTATTAGGACACGTTTAACACAATGTTATGGATTAAAAATTGATATGTAGTGCTGCATTATGTGGATGATTAAGTGATACTTCGTCCTGTTTGAAGAATGATGGACAATGAGGTGTGGTTAAATGTCCCACCATAGCTTGAAATTGACATACATCCAGATTATTGGGTACTATGGTGGCCACAAGAGCTTGTTCCAAAACCTCCTTATGGGATGGTGAGATTTTAAGGAGTTTTAATATTGATATTTGTGTCGGTATTTTCTATAGTTGATCGACAATATTTTATTGAATTGAAGGGGGAGTAGTGATGTTAGATGCAACTCCTTTCAATATTACCTTGGATTTCCCCCTTGTTGTCATGTTGACCGGTTGGTAGTCTTCCTTTTCCCTGATTTTTATGACATTGGTCTGATTGTTGGACGTGTCTATGTTTGGGATCAAATCTAATGGTATGATGTCATTGGTTCCAATGTTATCAGCTTGATTGTTAGTGATAGCATTAGTCTCGATCGTAGAAATACAAAAGGTTGTTCCATCATAAACGTAGTTTACATTTTTACCTTTACCATTTGTAGAAGAAGATTCTCCCTTTTCATAATTTGGTAAAGGATCCTTAAATCCAGTATGATCATTGTTGGTTTGATGCCCTTCTACGAATACCTTTTTACTATCAATCAAATCTTGGACTAGATGTTTTAACTGCATACAGTCATTTGTCTTGTGTCCTTTTTTTTTTATGAAAGTTACAATAGTTTGTATCATTCCACCAAGATGGTTTCTCTTTTGGTTCCCAATTTCTTGCTTCAGGTAAGGTGATAAGTCCATTTGCAATAAGTTCTCTCATTTTTTATTCTAGTGTCTGTCCCAATGGTGTGAATCTTCGTCGATTTGCTGATCTTTGATATGATTGTGGTTTAGATTCTCCATTGTTCGAATTTTTGTTTTGATTGACACTTTGGTTGATGTTTTGGTCATTATTTTGATTGGTCTTTGGAGTAGTTTCCATTAAATTAAACATTGGTTTTGCATTTTGTGTATCATTTGTAGCATCATTGCTTCCAGTATTTCTATTCTTTTGCCAAAACTTTAGTTTATCATTGTTGCCATAGTGATTTGAGGAATTTGTATTATTTGATCCTTCATTGTAATGTTTTATCACCCCTCTTTTTAGCAAAGCTTCTTCGATCTTGAGAAAATTTTCAATTACTTTCTCAAATGTAGGAGGACATTGTAGTTCAAGCCTATAGCTCATGTCTTCAATTAGGCTGTTAATGAATAGTTCCATCTTTTCTTCTTCAGGTATAGAACGTGGATATCTAGCAAAAAATCTTCGCCATCATTGTAGAAATGAGAGGAATGCTTCACCTTTCTTTTGTTTCATGTTGTAAAGGTCTTTTATTGTTACCTCATGTTGAATATTAAAGGAAAATTGTGAGATAAACCTGTTGACTAGTTCTTCAAAAGTTTGAATCCCTGGTTGTAGTTTAGAGAACCATTCCATACATTGACATCCTAAGCTCCTTGGAAATAACCTCATTAGATAAGATTCCTCTTGTGAAAATTCTAAACTCATGGTTCTGAATTCCCTCACATGGTCAATTGGATCTGTTTCACCATTATATTTGTCGTATTTCAGGAATTCGAAATGTCTAGGAAATGGTATCATGTCCACACTCAGATCAAAAGGATAAGGACAAATGTCCTATAGTGAGTACCTTTTAATGTTTCCCTTTTGCATATCTTGAAGTTGTTGTTGCAAGTTTTGCACTTGATGTGTTAGGGCAACCACTTGATCTGTGTTTTGTGTGTTTTGTGTTTCGGTTTCAGTTGCTCTAGGTGTCTCTTTTAATCAATTGATATCAAAGTCTTTTGGAAGTTTTGCACCTAGTTCAACTAGCATCAAAAGGTATTTTTTCATATCTTGTTCTAAGACTTTTTTCATAAATTTATGGAAATTTGGATCTTGTTGTGCTATTTGGATGTCCTCTTGGGTTATTTCATTGGTGTCATTTTGGTGGAGTCTCCTCCAAGGATTTTCTTCGGCCATGGTGTTTTGTGTTTCAATTTCCTTTTCTCTAAGTTTTTGCCTTTGTAATCTCATCAAAATTGGCATACAAGTGTTTGTTCTTCTCATTAAACTTTGATCTTTTTGTTTGGATGAGTGTTAAGGTATTAGCTTAAATTGAATAGAATGATAAATTCTATTGATGAGACTAAGCTAAAAATCTAATTTTATTTTTTTTGTTTCTTGATTGTGGGATGACAAAATCCTGATAAAGAAACATGACGTAATATAATCTAGATTTTGTGTTTGATGGTTTAGACACTTTAAGGTTGCAAGATCTTGGTTTAATTAGATAAATTTTGACTTGTAAGTCCTATCTCTCCAAGTTTAAGACACTGTTTCGACTGAGGAAATGTTTTTTCTCTGACAAAAATCCTAATTTTTGATGTTATCAGTTTGATACTAGTTTCAAATAGCTCTTTGTTTTCTTGTTCTGTGGATGTGCTATAATAGGTAGTCAATGCACTAAAACAGACTGTGCACACACTAAAATATATGGTGTACGTGTTGTCAAATAGGGTGTATGCACTGAAACAGGCTATAGATGCACTAAGGTACTGGTGAATTATGATGACAGACTGTTCAGATGCACTATAAGATATTGTAGATGCATTGAAATAGTGGTTGTATGCACTAAAACAGATTGTGGATGTGCTATAACAGGTGATCGATGCGCTAATATAGACTGTGCATGCACTAAAAGATATGGTCTATGCGCTAAAAAAAAATGTGAGTGCGCTAAACTGGAAGTTGTCTGGATGTTCACAGTTATGGCATTTGTTTTGGTTTATCTCAGCAAGATGATTAATTTTAGGGTATGATTTTCTAACCAATGAAGATAGTGGATAAGTCTTGTGCTTGTAAATCTCAGATTTTGATACTCTATTAGGATGATACCTTCGAAAATAACTTTACACAATACAACCAGATTGTAAATAGTTTATTTCATATTCTATTCATTAAACATGTAGTGAGTGTTCTAGAATCTGGTCTAATTCTTTCATTTCCACGGGTTTGACACAAAAACAAATAGTTCAAACACTTTTCTATCTCAAGTAGGTCACTTAGAATATCATAGCCCACAACTTGCAACTATGACAGCTCACACAACCTTGTCACCCCCTAGAGGGTGACCACATTTTTTCCTTTCCCAAGTCTTAGCCAAAGTCAAATCCTTCACTTTTGGCTAGGGTCTTTGATAGTTATATGGTGAGTGTCTTGGGGGTAGATTCTTCCCTTCCCTTGCACCATGATATAAGAAGTGTTCGAAAAATGACATAGTTGGATTCTACACTAAAGTTCTTAGATAGGGTATCCGTTCGGAGCAACAATAGATAAAATCCCTTAGGAGACCTCCCAATCTTTAGAACAAAGATTTTGGGGATGGTTATCTTGCACACTTCCGTTGAATTGTGGGTTTCCCCAAATTCACTTTTGATTATAGTGGGTTGGAAAAACTGGCTTTGGTTGTTCCCACTTAGGTCATTCCCATAGGGTGATTACTTTTTCCCACTACAATAGGCCTTATAAAGGATTTAATAAAGTGTAAATAACAAGTCTAGCATTCTGATAACCTAGTTAAGGAGAGAGCATAGGCCTATTGCTTTCGAGACACGAAAAACATGGGGTTCAAACTATTTCTTTAATTAATCTAGATGCACTGTTTTAACCAAAGGAAAGCAAATAAATGAACTTAAACCCCTGCAAACTTCATTAGTAATTTTTTTTTTGGTGAGTTTTGTCTTTGATCGATGTATGTTTTCCAACAACTGACTTTGACAAGCGTATTTCGTACCTAGAACACAAAAAATAGTGATTAGACTTTGAATTTATTAAATTTTACAAAAATAATCAAATGCACCACAACTGTGATCATATGCGCCAAAAAAGAATTTAAATACGCTAAACTGGAAGTCCTATGTGCTATAGAAATTGATGTATGCACCAAAATAGTAGGTCTATGCGCTGAAAGAAAAACCCCTTGGCTAGTGACATAAAATTTGATGCGCCAGAACAGTTGTTGAACGCACTAGATTAGCTTATTGATGTGCCAGAATAGTTGGTGAATGCGCTAGAGTATATGTCGAATGAGTTGCAAGATCTCTCAATCGTGCTAAAACAAACACGTCAGAATCCTGTGAGAACACTTTTCAGAAATAAATGTTAAAAATGGGGTTTGTGCCCCACGATGGGTGCCAAACTATAAGTGTGGAATAAGTAAATAAGTAAACAACTAAACACTTCTTAATAAGACATTATATCAAGAGAATTAACAAATAGTAATCCAATTAAAACAATAAAACTCTTGAAAGCGTCATATTGCTCTCTATCTCCAAAGATTTATTAAATCATAGGGCTCTCAGATTTTGTAAGCATTGTGATTGTTAAAATGCCAATCTAGAGAATGAGATGTTGCTTAAATGCAAGAATCTAATCCTATATGATGATGGTTAAATGATATTGATGCTACAGTAAACTAAATTGACATGAAGCTACAATAAAACTATGATGCTATGATTCTATATTAAGATGCTATGATTAATTACTATTGCTATTGATAATTGCTAACTTGCTTAATCGTTATTCTTGCAGAGTAAGTTTGCACAATGTTGGGATCCTTTTCCTATAAAAAGGGACTGTATTTATAGATTCTCGACATCATATTTGCGAAGGGGCAGCTAAACAGAGGTCTAGATTCAATCGTGAAGATTCAATGGTGAAGGATGAAGGATTTGGAGATGATTATGGAGATTGTTCCTCCCCACAAAAACACTTGACCAGATGATAGGAAGAATTCATGGAAGAAGATGAAGGAGTTGCCTACAAATTTGTCTCCAATTTGTCTCCAAATTTCCCGTGAAGGTTGAGATGAATTAATTAGACATTTTATATCTAATTTGGTAGGTAGATATGATTAGCTATAGAATTGAATATTTAGATTAAATTAAATATTTGGATTTATTCAATTTAGGAAAAGAGGATATTTAAAATAATAATAAAAACTTTAGAAGTCTATGTTTATTAAATAAATATAGAAGAAATATGATAATTAATGGAAGAATTTAATAATCATAATTAAATAAAAATAAAGTATTAAATTTGTTTATTTAATTAATAAGAAATAATATAATAAAGATATAAGAATAAAAAGTGAACTATATAAATAAATATTTCTATTTATTTAATAGTAGAAGAATTAAAGGTTAATTAATCAAATAAATAGTATTTAATTAATTAGATTATCTAGACCATTTTTAGGTGTATACAGAAAGTGTTGCAATGCTCATCTAAAATTTGTTACAATCATAGCAACAAATATGGTGAACAATTTTTTAAAAAAATTGCAAAGAACCTATCATACCCTATTGTTTAAAACCCTCAAAACTTCTAATGACTAGCTAAGGAGACATATGTTTACAAAAATACACTTCAATAGCTACCCCTCTACAAGTTCTAAGAGTAGATTTACTAGTGAACACACTGTCAAAAATTGAAACCCTAGACTGTTTTACACCCTATATAGTGAAAACTCAAAAATATCAACCCTTACAAATAAGAAAAATTGCAAATATATAGACCTACAACCTTGGAAACTATGATCAAATAAGGAAATATGGTGGAAGAGTGTTGTAGGGATTCATCAAACCATCATCTCTACCATTAATGTTTTTACTCAAACCAACATTATAAGGATTAATATATCAATTAAAGTGGGCTAAAAATCCTCATAATTTTAATTATATTGTTATGTACAATGATGGCTAGGGATGTTGAATGTGTAGAGCCAAAATAGGTCTAAAAAATCCATTATAAATCACTTAAATACATGGAGTAAAAATATCAAGTTTTGAAACCCTCGTGGTTGTATTAACTCAAGTATACTCTTATTTCTCTTTCTCCTCTTAAAATTCTCACTTGGTACACAAAATCTATCATGGTAGTTGATCAAATCAAGTTGGGTGGTTGTAGAGGTTTTTGTTGTGTATTAATAGAAAAATTAATCCATTTCCATCATTACAAATTGAAACCATGTGAAAATCTAGCCCTTCTTATGTTCATTTTACTCGATTTGTGAAGATAGGCCAAGTTGGCGCAAAGTCAAAATAGTTGTTAGGTGAAACCCTAACCATTTACTAGCTTTACCTAACAAAAAAATCCTTAAAGTCAAGACCCAAATCCATGTGGAAAATCCTTTTGGTGATGAAATGACATCCTTTTTAGCTATTAGTATCTTTTTGGTGCATTTGGACCATTTTGATGACCACATAGCCTTTTCAAGCCATTTTGAAAAGTTGGCAAGAAGTCAACAAAAAATAAGTAGGAGTTTTGAATTGTTGGGGGTCTAGTAAAAGTCACAACTTATGCATTTGGTCAAGTTGTTGGGAGTTTTTGGTGGTAGGAAGCTCATAATATAGAGGCAGGGGGAATGGAGGAAGTTTGATGGTTTAATCCTAATGAGAAGATATAGTGTAAGTTGTTAGGGACTGGAGTTCATGGATACTTTGATGCATTATTTATATCTTTTTTGGGATCCACATTAATCTTTTGCTTACTTTTTATTAGTGGAAACATGTTTCCCTTTGGAGTGATTTTTATTTTTTATTTTATTTTGATTTGATATTGTATGTCAATTCTTTGCAACATGGTGATTCATGGATTATTGTTGACTCTGCTTCATATACTAATGCATCCAAAGCACTTCAAAATTCTATCTTATGGTCTCATGGTGAAATATTATTTTCTAATCCCATGAATTTAATAACCACTTCATCATTTTGGAATAACTCAAATGATGTATGTTTTTGTTGGTCTTGATTGGTGAATTTAGGTAATGGAAGATCAATTTTGGTAAGAGGGACGGTGGTGTTGATAAACTGGTTGGTGACAACAAACTCTTTATAGGAGTGACTAGAGGAACCAACTTGGATATTGGAAGAAGTTTCCTTAGAATTTTTGGAGTATCACTAGAACATAGTTAGTTTGTTAATCAAAAGAATTGCAGAAGATGCCTTGAAATCCTTTATTTTCATTAACATGTATGGGATCCAAGATTACTTTCTCATGAAGGCCTAATTGTTTTTTATTGTTGAATCATGATGTGAGCCCATCTTTATATAGCTAGGAACCATTAGATATTCCAACTTGCTCATCTAAAAGAAGAACTAATTTTATAAATATGGTTTGACCATGGTGATAGGATGTTTATATTTTCTCATCATTCATTATTTTTTTGTGTTGATCAATTATGTCCTCAATTTTACAAATTGTGACTTGCTTTTCTACATGACCGCTATGATCAATATCATCTTAAATTTTAATACATTCAATGTGATTGATTTTCTTTTCTATGTGTTCAAGGGGATCAAGTGTCTCATCATAGGAAGAGGAAGTGATTGGATTGTGGATATGATTAGTTTAGGTTTATTTTTCTTGGTGTTTACATTATGGATGAAATTGGCTTGGATGCTTTAATCTTGATTTGGTTGGGAGAAATTTTGATCATGATTTGAAATGGGATCTTGATATAGCCTTAATTTCTTTGTCAACAATATGAATGTACCTTTATTCTCTTCAATATATCCTATATCAATTAGGCATTTGATAGACTCCCTAATAGCATGCTTTGGTTAGTTGGATGTCTTTGGGAATTATGACACTTATGAATTCTTTGTTTTATGTATTTTATGGATCTCATGAAAAATCATTGTTTAAATTTCCACATGGGTAGACTCATGGGGATGATAGTGTTAGGAAGGGCTTGAACAAACTACATATGGCTTGTACCCAAGTGTGGGTTATATGATATAAGGGTAAAATATTCAAGGTCAAGAGTCCCTCTATCAATTATATCTTGAATGCAATCCTTGAATTTTTAGAAATGATTAATGGAATGCCCTTTGATTCAATGACATTCACAATACTTGTCTCATCTATACCACTTGAGATTTGGATTTCTTTCATTAAAAGGCTTGGTAAGTGAGAAATTTTTTTAGCCTTGAATATCTTATGAAAATTACTTCCAAAGAATGTCCTAAAGAAGTATAGTGTCTTTTCTTGGAATATTTCTTGACTAGGCTTGTGAAGGTGGTAGTTCTAATAGAATATTGGATATCTTGAATATGGTTCAAATTAGTAGTGATATTGTCAACAACATGTTTGTACTCCTCAAATTCATTCTTTTGATTATGGTTCCTCACTTTTAATCCTTAATAGTATTCTTAATAGTTAATTTGGTTTGATTGGATTGATTATATTGATTTGGTTGATTGGATTCATTGGATGATTGTTTAGGTCATGAAAGTTTACGTGATGAAGGAATCACATGAAAAGATACAATTTTTATTTTTTATGTTAAGATTTGGTATTCAAGCATGAATTGGCTTTGAGGATTGTGGTCTAGGATTTTTTCCCTTATCAAAGTTACAATAAGGATTATTAATATATATTAAAAAAATTCCTAAGGGATAGCTAGTACTAGAATATTCTTTGTCTAAAGGATCTTGATTCATAAGGTTGTTCATGGTTTGTCAATTAAATCTTGGGGTAAATTTTCTCGTAATGATTGCATCTAGGGTTTGGTATGGATTAACTTAGGCATGACTATGTTTATCTCTAAGAAAATAATATTTGTCATTATTATGCTTTCTCATTTATAAAATTCTATCATCATTATGCTCAACATGTTCTAACTTTTTTAGTGAACTCATGAGACCAAGGGTCTATGATGCTTGTCTTGGTTAGGTTGGATTTTTTTTGTTTAGATTATGGGTTTTCATGGGATTTGTGCAAGGGGATAGAAGATAGAGTAGACAAAAAACATCCTACATATTCAAGACAAGAGTGTTCACACTTGTGAGCCCACATATATGAATTTACCTAGGCATGAAGAGTAGGGCCCATGGAGAGAAACTAAACACTTTTTATCCTCAAGATTGATCTAATGCATGAGAGGAGAGAATGCATATCCTACTATATTATATTTAGAGGTACCTTGTGAGTAACTTCTCAAGGCTATGTGCATCAAACACATGAATGAATAAAGGAGCACTACTCTAGATTTAACAAGGATTTCTAGTTGGTATGAGTTTTCCACAGTCTATGAAGTTAGAAAGTAAGATTTTGGATTCAACTATGTATGACATTTGTCATAAAAAGTTGAATCCAAAAGCTTACTTTCTAAGGATTTCTAAGATATTTCTTGATTTACTCAAAGTTATGTGAGGCCCAAATCTATGAAATTAGGGTGTATATATAATATTTTGGTTCATGAGAGTATTCTACTCTCCTTTGTTGCTTAGAAATCTATAAATTTTCTTGCTAGCTTATCTAAATCATAAATGTACCCTAAAGGGGTGTCTTTTGATTCTCCACCCAATTTATATACCTCGTCAAAACATGTGAGTTCAAGTTGAAACTTGGTGATGAAATACAAGAAAAACCTACCTATGAAAAATAAAGTGGTACTTTCTTGTGATCTCTAAGATCACCCTAACGTGTGAGGAGAGAGCATACACAAGGCCCCTTTTGGGATACACAAGTATAAAAAATGTGCTTTCAATCCTCCATTTTTCCTTACACCTTGAGAGGAGGGTATATAAAACCTTTACCCATGAAGACACAAGATAAATAAAAATATAAACATGACACACAAAAGATTAATTCCTTTTAGTAATAAAAATTTGATTGAGATTTTTTAAAAATTCGATCTTTGACATGTGAACCTATATGTATAAAAGTCCTATAAGTATCAAATAATTAAGTCTTTAACATATAATTTCACCATTAGGAAGTAATACATTTAACCCACATTCTTAATCCATTTCCTACATAACCCCATGAGAGATAAACATGCATACAAGTAATCATAATGCATAGATCAAATAGACAAGCCACAAGATAACATAAGATATACCTTGGGAAAGCCCTCAAGAGGGAAAAAAACAGCCTCCAAAAGCATCCATACTCCATCATATTATTCAACAGTAAAGCAATACAAGAGTTACAATGAATACCTCTGAAGCATCAAGCCTTCCAATGCATCCTCATGTGTCCAAGCATGAATCCACACATATCATGCCATGCTTCACATATGCACTCCTCAAACAGACTCAATAATGACAACCTACTCACCCAACCAACCTTAACCACTAAACATGTGCTTGCTTTTATAGATTAAAGCTCACACAAATACAACCAAGTGGTAAGATAAAACCATGTACCACAAAACCATTAATCCCTTATTTAACATTGGGTACTAAGTTTTCACTTTTTAAATATTTCCCCAATATTAAATTATTATCCCATGTCTCCCACACATTAAATAATAATACAATGTTACAATACAACATTAAAAGTGGCCCCAAATAATTACCTAGTGTGATTAACCACACCACCTAGGTGCATCACAACTAAATAATTATTTAATTATAATATTATAATATATCAAATTATGTAATGGTGTACAACACCATATCCCAACATTCACTACATTCAAAAAGTATTAGTAACAAAAACATAATTATTGTAAAAGAAACGTGTCATCTATAAAATTTGAAAGTACCAACATATTCCTTGTAATTTTTTGATAGATTTAAAAAAGAAAAAAAAAAAGATTTTGTATGCAAAAGTTATGCTTACAAAAGAAAATCATGTGAATGTGAGATTCAAACTAAAAGTTTTGAAATTTAAGGAAAAATATAAAATAAACTATTTGATCCATAGTGAAAACAACAAAGAGATCTCAATGCCTACAAAAACACAATTGTATACTGCACACCAAATTTGTGTCATTTTAAAAAAAGGCCTATTTTACGAATTAAAAAATCCCCTTGGGCCTATTGGGGTAGAGACTTTCTAGAAATCTGGTGTGATGGTTGAAAATTGGTGGTGGGGGAGTGGAACTAGCACAAAGATGGTAGTGTGGGAGAGAGATAGTGTGGGTTTTTGGTGGTGATGATCGATAGCTAGTGGTGAACATCATTCATATGTGGCATTTAGTATCTCTTTATCATCTTCTCAATTTCACTTGTATACACACACACACACACACACACACACATATGGATTGATGTTGAGAATTTAGCTCCTTGGTACCAGTTGAATGGAATAATCATGATGTCTTTTGGGAGGAAATCCTTTTGGAATCTCTCCAAAAACTATTGAGTTCCTATCTACAACTGCTTGTACATTTAGTGGTGTAGAAGCCTTTGATTTATGTGCTTTTAATGAAAATAATTGGGCCACAAACCCATTTTTTCCCTTGCTACACATCTTTTATATTAGATGGGAGCTTACCATCTAAGGATAATTTCTATGAAAAACTCTTAGTTCCATTGTCCTACTCTCTTAGTGAAAAAAATGAATAGCTCTTGGAAGTTCATTTTAATTTTTCCTAATTTAGTAAGCCATTAGACTCCCAAAATAGTGTCTATTGCACTCATAGATATAGAAAAAAAGATAAATATGGTTTGTAATATCCCATGAAAATGTTAATATTATGGCATTCCTCGAATAATTGACTACACCCCCATCTAATCATGGCCTAAAATTATAGAGTTAGATACATAAAATAATTCAGATGGGAAACTAACTTCTTGTTAATGAAATTTTGAGTGTTTCCCAAGTCTATCAACACTATTTCTCTTTTTACAAGAAATCCATTACCTTGAGAGTTTAATGGGTTTTAATTTTAGGAAGCGTATAGAAAAAGACAGTTAGTTGGATTTCTTTTGATACCTCATCTAGCTTATAAAAACTTATTTCTCTTATTCACTGGTTCCTTCAATCTAGAACTTATTATTAACACATTTATGTCCTAAACCATACTTTCTATCACAATTAGAGCATAACCCTTTTTCTTCAATTTATTAAGGAGTCAGTCTAGTAGGTTGAGAGAATGATTGTGTTGGGGAGATCCCCTATTTTATGCTTTCAAATCGATAACTTATATTGGATAAAAATATCCTCTAATCCTTACTATAATCATTGATTGGAAGACTAAATTTAGGTTGAACATGTGTACCTCATATTTGAAATGGTCCTTTTGACCCCTAGATAAATTTCATTCGAATATTCCCCTGTAGCATGCTCTACTCTTAAAGCCTAGGTTTCAAATTATTGAGTACAGTATTAAATTTACATGTCTATCTTAATCTAGTGATCTAAATAAAGTAGTGAAAGAGCCTTGAAGACCCTTAAAGACAAACCATTTATATGGATTGGATTAGTTGGGTTCTTTTTAAAGAGTGGTAGTGTGTGCAAACAAATATGAAAATTAAATTTACCTAAGGATATCTCCAACTAGCCTAACCATAATTTACAACCACAAGAGTTGGGATTATCAAATAGATTAGAAACCAAAAAAACTATACAAACTTGACACACACAAGACCTGAAAATTAGTAAATAGTAAAATTGACTAATTATTAGAAATGAAAAATAGTAAGTGGGTTCATATGGACCTTTGATATGAAGTAGTCCAAATGAAATTTCGTTAGAATCAGTTATTAATGTTTCTTGTGAAATTTTGGACCTACTAGATCAAAAGGACAAGGTTTCTCTATGCAAAATGACCTACTTGATAGAATTGGCAAGTATTTATAGTTGTTGTGACCACATTGTCCTAGGGGACCTTCACTAGATAGTAGGTCTACACTTGAAATTTATTGACGAGACTATTAATAAAGTGTAATAACTCCTTAGAAGTGTTCACATATTAGGGACCAACAAAAGGCATGCAATCTAGATAAAAAAATTAAGAGTTCATGATAAACATGAATATCAAAGAGAGTGCAAGTTTAAGAATATGAAACATTTCACCTAGTAAATGGAATGGTAAAGGTTTAAAAATAATAGTTATTAGTGATAATATCATGAGGAATCATCCCAAAATATTTAAAGTCTCAATCTATAAAGGAAGCATTAAAACAATATGAAAACCTAATGGCCTTAATTCACTGAAAAAGAGCTAAAATAAAAAAATGGAATATTTTCACTTGATAAATTTTATGTTTTTTAGGATGGGTTTCTAAGATTGATATAGATATTTTAAAGTAAAATAGACTAAAAATTCGTCGAAATCAAGCCTAAAAACAACAAATGAGCCTACAAGGTGCCCTTGATCTCTCATGATAGCCAAAAAAGTAGCCTTGACTAGCTAAGGTGGGCTTGACTATGTCAAATAGACCTTGAAACTCTTGTTGAGGATTAATAAACTAATTTAAGGTGTGCTTTGGTACTAAAACTTCGTAAAATTCTACAAAATCTTCCAAAATTGGCATGCAAGAACACTTGCGTGAGAGAGAACCTTGCAAAAAAAAAGTATAGTGAGAGTCTACCTCAATCAATACCCATGTGGAATTTCAAGAATGATTCCAAATTAAAAAATATTGATTCATAAAGGCCATAAAACTATTCTATGCAAACAAATCAATCTAAATCAAACATAACAATTGAAACTTTTCAAACAATGATAAGAGGTGCACAAAAACTCAACAAGTGGGGTGTGGGAATGGTTTTGGAAAAATATGTTGGTTCAATATAAAAGAGTATTAGGTTTCCAAAGAGAATTTATAATGCAGTATAAAATTACAAGTTTAAGTCACTCTAATGGGGGTTAGATTTGTTAATAGCTTACAACTCCAAAAGGTGTCACACAAGGGCTTTCATCCATAAATGGTTGAGAAGAAACACACTAAAATGGTAAAATGACTTGATGAAAATATAAAGTAAATGAAATAGGATGGGACAAAGTGTAAAAATATAAGGTATGAAAGTGGATTGACGGTTGATTTAAAAAAATCCAAGTGGAAATGGCAACACACCAAGGCAAAGTATTGAACAATTGAGAAATGGAGATGGGGAGATGGAAAGATAAATGAAAAAATTGATGGAAATGGATGGTGATGTTTACGTATGGTGTGAAGGAGAGGCATGAAGAGGATTATATAAAAAATTAGGGAAATACACTCATTTTAAATATAAACTTTAAATGGAAATGACTCACCTTGTTGAACCCTTAGAAATCAACCACCTACTATCAAAGATATTATTGCACAACATTTTCCACTAGAAGAGTAAAAATTATTGATTACTTTGGGGGAAAATCTAGCTCACTCATAATACTTATGAAGTAACATTAGGGCATCATCTTTGAAAAAAATGGATAAAACCATGTGAGCAACTTAAAATTTGTCTTTTATATGTAAAAATAAGGAAATTTTGGTATGTTTTAAAGAGCTTTCTTTGGGATTTTGAAGATGGAAACTTATTAGGTGGAAATACCTAGAAATTAACTATCTTATATTTGAATATTATGTTGGGAGGATAAAAATTCAAGACTTCACTATTAGGTGGTGAACTAGAGGCATTGTTCACAAATGAAATTTCAAATCAATATTCTAGGGGACCTTAAGCTTGAAGGGAACCATGTAGTGATGGATGGTTCTATTAATTTTAGGTTTCTTAAGGTATGATTTAGGATAGATATAGGTGTTGGAAATGTTGATGAACCCAAATGAAGTTGTGCAATCTTCAACGGATCAACCAAGAAAGATATCATCCACAAAAAGTATTGCAACATGAGCTTGCATGAAGATTGATGATTGATATGATGATATAGAATGTATAATCACCTTGTATATATAGGAAATGTGTGATAAGGGATGGAAAATAACCTTGATACAAACATTAAATGCTCAATGCAAAAAATTAAATGCATGAGATAACGCATGTGAAAACTATTAAATTCATAAATGACTATAAGTAAATAATTAGACATGGCCCCATTATAACTACCTTTTAGAAATGACACAAAGGATAAATTAACTCGTAAGTAAAATTATTATGTGAATAGGTCCTCACTAATGACTAGTTAGGAAATAAATCCATTCAAACCAACACCCCCCATAAGTGCAACTTAGGGAGTGAAGTTGTTATGCAAATGATACAATATACACTATGAAAGTGCAATATGGGTCCCAAAAACGAGGCCATGTTAGGTACCCATGTACCACTAATCATGCAACTAATCTCTCACGAATGGAGAAAAGGAGAAAACCTAGTGGGGCAAAACTCCTCTCCAAAAAAGAGATGCAATGCAAATTATGTACAAGTGATAGAAGAAGTGATGTATGTAGGTCTCAACATCATTACCCCCAAGAACTACATCCATCACAAGGATATAATACAATCAATATCCCCCCCATAATATGGAAATAGAGAGACCATATAGCCCCTCCATAATGGATAATCTCATACAAAAATCGTAAGTGTTTGAATACAAAACATGATCCGATATCGAAAAAAAACTTGTCTCCCTTTCATAAGAAACAAAACCAAGTATAAATGCATAAATGATTCCCATTCTTGATAGAAATTGAAAGAAAGAAGCATAAATATGTATGATGATGTCTTTTAAAGCTGCTCATGTGTCTCCTTGTCCACTAAAGAATAAGATTCCACAATCAAACTGGGTACATGTCTAATCAAAGAAGAAGGTGACAAACCAAAACTATGTGGAAAATGATGTAGAACAAGATCCAAACGCAATGATGGTTTGACAACAGTTGTGTAATGAATATCATCAAAGAGGAGAGATAACCCCTCAAATGTGTCCTCCAAATTTGAAATGCAAGACTCCACAAAAAAGGATGCAATGTTTGATAAACAGGAATCCAAATCAAGAAGACAATGAGATACTTGTTGTAATGAATTGCTAGAATTTCTAAATGTGTCACCAACACAAATGAATGGTCTCGTTGAATAGGAATGATGAGAGCCTCAATCAATGACTCTAAAAATTGAATCAATGAAGGTTAGGGTACATCAACTGCCTCTGAAGGAGAAGAAGGAGCATCTAAAGAAACCTCATCGTCCTCATCTAAAGATTCAAAGTATTCCAAATCTTCAAACTCTTGCATAGTATCATGATCATAGGGTATCCTATCTGAAAAATGAAGAGGCACAAGATAGTATGAAACAAGATCATCTAGAAATGAATGAGTACCAATATCTCCATATATCTCCCAAATTATAGTCCAAAGAGTATGAGGACACTAAAAATGAACAATAGCATTCAAAATGTCACCATCAACATGCATTGCAATAACTCCTAAGACATGATCCCTTTTGCAATTCCAAGAAAATTCCTTACTATTAGTACCAGAAGGGGGAACAAGATCATACAAATGTGGCAACAAATGAAGCCAACAAAGATGACTTATGATGACATCTCTCCATTGTTTATAGTTTCCCCTTTGTCAACATGGTAATAACTACATGGTGATAACAGTATGGGAAGTTTGCTTGGTTTACCGAAAGTTATTCTCTGCTAGTAATACTCCTTTGTGATGGATCAGTATGTTGGTATTTGAGTTTGGAACTCATCACAAGATCTAATAAGACTCTGATCTCCTAACCATGTTTTATTGACTCATTCAAACAACTATATCTTGGATCTTGAGACGTCTTTTGCTATGAACATAAAGTTATCTTTGATAGAGTTTAACTCTGTATCCTACTATTGTTTTGTGTGAGGTATAATGTGTGGGAGACTCTGCATTCTACTAAGGTGAACATTCTTATACGACGGTTTTGTTGATAGTCTCTTTATTGGTAGTATGATGGGAAATTAATGTGTTCTCAAAGCCAGAAGTTGTTTGCTTTGAGGATTATTTGTTGGTTTGCAGAATTATGGTTTAGTCTTATCCGACACAACAAATGCAATATATTATGAAGACTAATAGTCGACTTGGTATAATGCACTACATAGATGAAATGACTAAATATTATATGGTACCAATCTAATTGATGAATAAGATATACTTGTATAAATATGAGATAGAAGCAAGCAATAAGTGTGTGCAAGTGAGAGTGTGGAAAAAGAGAGATATGTGGGTGTATGAACAAGCAAGCAAAAAGTGAAGGTGAATGAAGGAGAAGATCTGAACCTTGCACATTGAAGGTGTATTCCATCAGTTCATCATTTTAGCAGTGAGCCACCATCATTGTATCTTGGCAATGAGCCATCTTTTGTACTCAGGTTGTGAGCCTTTTAAGGATAGTGAGTCCTGGTAGTGAGCCTTGTAGTATTTTGTATCTGAATATAATATATTGTGAGTTAACCCTCACCGTGGTTTTTCCCTTTCTAGGTTTTCCATGTAAAAATCTTGGTGTTCATGTGTATGATTGCTTTGTCTTGTTTCTATGTTCTCTCTTGTTGATTGAGTCAAAATTGTGATAATGGTTAAGTGGATTTTATTATTATTTTGTGGAATACTCACTCACTCACCCTCTCAATCTTCCAAATGTTCAACAATTGGTATTAGAGAATATTGAAAAGCTACAAAGTACAAGTCTGGTTGCATGTTATTTATTGATTGAATGAGAAGAAATCATCACTAGCTTGCTGGAACAATTGGATGAGAAGAGAAGAATTGAATAATGTTAGGAAGTTGAAATTCAAAAGAAGACGGATGAATGCGCAAAGCTTGAATTAGAAGAAAAAATCTTGAGATCTAATCTAGAAAGGGCAAAGAGTTTTAAAGACAAATTTAAGATAAGCTCGATGATGCTTGATGAATTGATTACCTCTCAAAAACTGGAAATGGATAAGAGTGGTTTAGGGTTTGAAAAAGGTCAAAGTTCTAAAGTGAAGTAATTCACTGGTAAGAAGATGTAGTTCAAAGATAGACAAGTCAAGGAATGAAGAAGCGATTCCAAAAAAACTCCTATCAAACGATGTGATGTAAAAAAGGTATCTATACTTCAATGGTATTTGTCATTCCTGCAAGAAATTTGGTTATAAGGCAAAGGACTGCAAAAGTAATGTGAATGATTCTAAGGGCAAGAAAAATGGATATAAAGATAGTCTGTTGGATAAAAAGGAAAATGGAAAGAAGAATGTTACTTGTTGTAAGTGTAGAAAATCAGAACATCCTGGTAGTAACAGTGGAAGAAAGAAGAACATCTATCCAGTGAAGAAGAATGATCAAACCTTTGATCCGAGAAAGGAAAGAAAAGGAATGGAAAGGATTTGGAGAAAGGAATTATTGATCTTATTTGTGTCGACCTCCGATACAAATACTCCCATCAATCTCTAAATAAAAGCAGTGGCTAAAGGGGAGCAATCATCATAAAATATAATAAACCCCCTTATTGGTACTTGTGTCATATCATGACCAAAGTATATTTATGTGGTAACAAGATTAAGGTATTTTATCAGCCGCATGTGTGAAGAATGAAGTCTACAGAATTTGAAAGAATGGAGGCATACACAATTTTTGAGGCAATCTACCTGCAAGTTGGAACATTTAGTGCAAAATCATTCAGAATGAAAGGAATAAGTTTAGATGAAATTAAAGGCCTATATATTTTTTGAAGAAGTGTGCAAAGGAAGTTTAGAAGGGAATTCAAAATTTGAAGAATGTAATAGATGAATTCGAAGTGAGCTCCGGAAGAAGGATATCTATACATTTCTTGTTGACATTTTCAAAGGTACTCTTGTTTGCACAATCTTTTACTTTTATTGATTGATAATTCAAAGATTATGAATTGTGCGAATAAAGATAGGTTGAAGAGATCACGAGGAATGTGTCAAAAGAGTCTATTGGTGCATTCTCTTGCATCCCTCTGAGAGTGTTTCCTACAGAAGATATATATGCATTTCTTTATAGTAAGATTGAAGAAATGTCATTAGTTCAGTTCAATGTGCTTTGGGAAAACAAATTGAAAGAGAATCATGATTCCTATAGAGTATTAGTTGAGAATAAGTTGGATGTTTGGAAAAAAGTTCCTTTGTTTGAATTTGAGAAGAAGTATATTTAGATGGTATTATCTTTGTGGATTGATGAAGTACATCTGATTTCTAGAGAAGCTATTAGAGATGTAATTGGTTTGTGTTCCTCTGGATTGGTTCCTAAATTGAAGACTATGAATGAGAAAGAAATAATTGAGGTTACAGGTGCGAGTTATAAAGGAAAGAGATTGGTTTGAGATCAATTGTTAATCCGGTAACAAGGTATGCTGCTATGGTCATTGGTCATAAAGTTTGTATCCCTAACAATGACTCTACAGTTTCTATTGTTGTGGTGAATATTGTTGTTGATATGGTAATAAGAGGTATGGAATATGACTTGTGTGAACTACTTTGCATACATACTTTGAATAATTTAAAGGAGATTAAGAAGAGCAAGAAGAATACTTTTTGGTATGAAAATTTGGTTGTTTGTCTACTCTTACTTTTTGAAAGATTTTTCGGTAATAGGAAGGATAGAATGGTCAAATTCAGAGCCTATTGCTTATCAAATCAGGAACTTCATGATAAATCTTGGTAGTTTGGATGCACAAGAATCTTCCCTTGCTACATTCTTTGGAACATTTCAGATGAGGATGAACAAAAGGTCTAGAATTCTAGTAAGTGTTGTGGAAAGATACTCTGAAAGCATAAATTTTCTTGTCTACATATTTCTCTCACATGGACGTAGTTGAATCAAGGTTAGTTTGGATATCTAAATTGAATTATGAAGTGTCAGAGGCTGAAATCGATATATATGCTAAAATTCTATTGGAAATCCATAAGCATCTCAATGAAGAAAGTACCTCTAGTAGCATGATCGAAACAGGAAAAAAGAGGAAGAGTGTACTAAAGCTAGAAGGTGTAGAAGAAATTAAGCTTGAACATGAGCATGAAATAATGAATATTTAGATAGCTCTGGAAGATTTGCAAAAGGTTATTCCCAATGCTAATTTCGATTCATCTATTTCTGTTGTGGAGAATCTTCATGGCATGATTAATTCTTTGTAAGTCTACATCTTCGGACTTGAAATGTTTGCTGGAATTAGGTCTAATGAAGAAAATTTGAATGATATCAAAGGAAAATGTGTGAATGCACACGATCGAGTAATGAAGGAATTGGAGAGTGTACAAGGTTGTGAAAAAGAGGCACATGAACTACTTTCCTTTTGTCTAGATTTGTCTGGCAATACATTAAATATGAGAAATGAGATAAGGATGAGTGAGTCTTGACTAAGCACTCAAGAAGATACATACAAATCAGTAGAAGATAGAGATAATCAAAGGTGGTCCTACATTGTGCAACTTCAGGACAAATTTTTCTCTCTACAGGATCGAAGGACAAATGTTATAAAGAAGTTTGTGGCACTTAGAGACATGATTAAATTCAAGCATACTTATGTTTCTTGTGCTCTTAGTTGTATTGGTGAATTATCAGAGATCAATCTTAATCCCAATACTTTAACAAATGGTTTAGAGTCTCTAACTAAACTTGAGCTATTTTACAAGACTCTAGTTAGTGCAAAAGGTTCATGGGAAGAAGGTAAAGTGTCATGGAAGGCTATCTTGGAGAGTCTTAGAGGCTCTTCTTTAGGTTAATTCAGTATTCATATATTTTTTATTACTTTTTGATGCATATGTACATCTATACCAGACCCCTTCCTTTGTCATTGTTGTCAAAGGGGGAGAGATAAAGAGATGGAGAGATGAAGAGTCAAAGAATTATTTTTTTTGTGAAGAACAATTTTGATAGGGAAGTAGTCAAAACATTCAGTGTGGTATACTTGGTAAGTTTTTGTCATGCATGTTGCCATCAATGCCAAACGGGGAGATTGTTGGAAGCTTTGCAACATGAGCATGAAGTATGGATGATTGTGTTGGTTGTTCCTATGTTGTCATTGATGTCAACATGGTAATAACTACATGGTGATAATAGTATGGGAAGTTTGCTTGGTTTATCGAATTTTTTTCTCTACCGGTAATACTCCTTTGTGATGGATCAGTATGTTGGTATTTGAGTCTAGAACTCATCGTAAGATCTAATATGACTCTGATCTCCTAACCATGTTTTATTGACTCATTCAGACAACTATATATTGGATCTTGAGATGTCTTTTCTACAAATAGAAAGTTATCTCTAACAAAGTTTAACTCTGTATCCTACTATTGTTTTGTGTGAGGTATAATGTGTGGGAGACTTGACATTCTACTAAGGTGAACATTCTTATACGATGATTTTGTTGATAGTCTCTTTATTGGTAGTATGATGGGAAACTAATGTGTTCTTAGATCCGAAAGGTGTTTGCTTTGAGGATTATTTGCTGGTTTGGAGAATTGTGGTTTAATCTTGGCTGGATCAACAAATGCAATATATTATGAAGACTAATAGTTGGCTTGGTATAATGCACTACATGGATGAAATGATTAAGTCTTATATGGTTCTAACCTAATTGATGAACAAGATATACTTGTATAAATATGAGACAGAAGCAAGTGAAAAGTGTGTGCAATTGAGAGTGGAAAAAGAGAGATATGTGGGTGTATGAACAAGCAAGTGATAAGTGTGTGAAAGTGAGAGTGTGGAAAAAGAGAGATATGTGGGTGTACGAACAAGAAAGTGAAAAGTGAATGTGAATGAAGGAAAAGATTAGTGCTTAAATGCTTTATCAGTAATACAATTTTTTTGAGTACTGTAGTACCTTATATTCTAATCTTTAGTGGAACTGAACCCTACACATTGAAGGTGTATTCCATCAGTTCATAATTTTAGCAGTGAGCCACCATCATTGTATCTTGGCAGTGAGCCATCTTTTGTACTCAGGTTGTGAGCCTTTTAAGGACAGTGAGTCCTGGTAGTGAGCCCTGTAATATTTTGTATCCAGATATAATATATTGTGAGTTAACCCTCACCGCGGTTTTTCCCATTCTGGGTTTTCCACGTAAAAATCTTGGTGTTCATGTGTATGATTGTTTTGTCTTGTTTCTATGTTCTCTCTTGTCGATTCATTCAAAATTGTGATAATGGTTAAGTAGATTTTATTATCAGTTTGTGGAATACTGATTCACCCCCCCTCTCAATATTCTGGATGTTCAACATACTCAAGCAAGAACAATAAACTCAAATCTAAAAATCTTTATCAACTATGCAACACAGAATCTCAAAATATTTGACACACCTATGAATCCACTTGATTAACTTGGTGGTTTTCATCCACGAAACTAATTGCGAGAAGAGTTTTTTCCCTTTAATTGAAGAAGATGTAAAGGGTTCAATCTTTCACAAAAGATAATTCAATAATGAACAATGGATGATCAATCTCTTTCCCAAGCACTCCTTAAATAGTTTTTTTGTTGATTTTAAAAAAATCACTTTTTTTTGCAAGCTCTTTTTTGCTGCTTTTTACAAAAAACATTTTTTTTTTCTTCCTCCAAGTGACTTTTAAAAATCCCCTTTTAATTCAACTTTACTTTTGGCGCAAAAATAAGTAACTTTTATATCTCCATATACAACCCCTTTTTAAATAATCAAATATAATTTATCTTCTAATTTACAACAATTTGAATATTTAATTACGTCAAAGGCGTTCCTTATATGAAGTGGACGACCTGCTTTTGAAAATCAATGGTTGAAAGTTACAGAGAAGGATGCAAGACGATTGAAATGATCTCAACCATCAATTTTTTAAAAATATTAAAAAATATAATATATAATTAAAGAAAAAACAACTACACTCTTATCCAATCTTAACTTTAAGGTAGGGAAAGGTAAGATAAGAATGCATTTTTTTCTTTAAAAAAATTCACTTAGAGTTTTAGATTTCTTATAACAAATATAATATAAAAATAATAAATTATATGTTCAAATATTTTTAAATTTTGTTTTATATATAATAAGTTTTTAAATAAATATAATTATTTTTTCAATATCAAAAAAATTAAAAATGAATTCATTAATTTTTAACTTTTTAAGTTTGGTGTTACTTGTAATTTTTAATGTAAAAGTTAAAATTCTATCTTTAACAATTTTAACATGGTTTATTTTAATTTTAATTATTTATTTGAGGTATATATATATATATATTTTAATCTTTGTGGTTAATTCGATAATATTATAATAATATTTTTATTTGTTAATTGAGTTTATCTTTCAATTATTGTTAATATTGTTTATAATTTATTAATTATCTTTTTTAGGTACATATTTTATTAATATTTTAGTTCTACAAAAATAAAATTTTGGTTTTTTTTTTAATTTAATCATTTATTAACTTAATTTTTTTATTATTCATTATTAATTTTTTTAAATTATTATGTTTATTAATATTAATGTCTAAAATTGCTAGGCAAACAACCTTATGGAAAATTCAGTAAATGGGGGACCAATTGTGCTAAACTAAGCAACCTCTAGGTTTTTAAAGAAGTTGGCTCTTCCTGTAATTTGGGGTTTAGAATGGAAAAAGGGAGCAAATATAAAAATAAAGTCTAACCTAAGGCAATGCACCAAGATTCAGTTATGTGGGCACGAGAAACCTTCCTTTTGGATGAGGTTTGAGGGCCCATTCAACAATTTTCATGTCTGAGAATAATAGAAAAACAAAGATAAAAGATTTAAGCAATTAATCAAATGGCATAGTATAAATTCCACATACATCTACTAAACAAGAAGAGTCTGGGACATGATCCAAATAGTAAATTTCTATTGAAGTTATAAAAGTTACAGATAAACTACTTAATACAACAAGTAGCATAGTATAATGTCTTATATCAACTAAGAAACAAAGAGGCCGAACAATTGGCACAATCTGTAAGTCTCAATATAATAATTAGAAAACACTACAAAGGCTTAGAGCTTTTCAGTCTATTTTCTGTAATTTTCCCAACCCTTTTTTAGAGAGCAAGAGCAGTATATATAGATTGCCCTCCGCCATCGAGCTAGTAACCGAAAATATTCCTAGATACGAGTAATGATATCCGTCACCATGATTTTCCAAAACCGTTGCAACAGAAAGATTTGATTCATCACACATAGTCACCTTCGAACAAGATTCGCTTCTCAACAAATGATGGTTGTGGTCCCAAGGAAGAAGCAACGAAACTCTTCGGGTGACACATGTCACTCACCCATAGAGTTGGTTAGGACATGTGGTGAAGAGATGGAGCTTCTCACTTGTTCATTCCAACCTTTCGATTAAAATCCCCACAGAGTTGACACGTGGAGAGGTTTGTATTAGAACAATGGTTGTAGGGATGACCAAAAAGTTGTCCGCAGAATGATGCGACGTAGCATACCAGCGGTGCTCGAAGGAGAACCAAAGGAGAGAGGGCTCCCAAAGTGTGTGCTTCTAACATGTGGGGAAGAGACGAAGCTCAAAAGGGAAGCAAGGGAAGAATCCCCTTCAATGAGTGCACAGTGGGCACATGGAGCAAGCGCGTAAGGGCGATGGAAAAGGGGCCAGTGATGCTTAAACATTCAAGGCACGGGCTGAGGCTTATGAAAAAATATCAATATCAACTCGAAGGGAGCTCTAAGGATTTTTCAATCCACAGCTTTTGGCGACTACTAGAGGCATTTCGCCTGTGGAATGGGAACCCAAATTTTTTGGTTCATAGACCAGAGCCTTATCCATTGGGGAAATAGAGTTAGAGCTTTGAGAGTGCAATCTGTAGAGGCAACCATGCAGCCTCGAAAGGCATTGATGTGGTGCACAAATTATCCTATGCCTCATACAGATCGATAACTTCTTTGAAGGGAAGCTCCATCGAGATCCCCAACCTGGACTCGAGTTGAAAAAGGAGACGCATGATCTGACAAGTGGTTCCTTCTATGTCTGCCTCCGTGGGAGGTTGACTGAAACCTTGAAAGCTAGACATGTCTCACTGCTTCTCTTCGATCCTTGTTGCAATGTGTTCTGTCATGGCCACTGTGTCATCAAAGAGAAAAGGTGAGGGCAGGCCCATTTGAGTCAACTGGGAAAATTGCATCCACATTTTGTTCATAGTCTGACTTAGTGTCTCCTATAAATTGCTAGCTTGGGCGATGGCCGCATGACAACAGATGAATTCGCTCACTTTCTTGGCAGCTAACTTTCGATCTTCAATCCCCGAGGAGACTAAGTCTGTGTCCACCACCATGTACAACTTGTCAAGTAACCTCTCTACCTCAGGAACCTTTTTTGTAATGAACTGTGGAACCTGCTCCATTTTTCCACGCACCTCCCTGCTTAAACCTGCAGTGTTGGCCATGAATTGGAGTGTCGATTGAAGAGTCAAATAAGATGCCTTGAATTTCTCGCAGTAGCAGATATATAGTTGTTGGGCCACCAAAAGGAGATCTAGCTAAGGAGCAAGTGGTTGGGGAGGATCTTTTAAAAGACCAATCTCTACCTCCTTCGACTCAACAAATTGTGTCAGCTCCTCAATATTTTTTCCTACTAAGGAGAGCTATTCTTGTAGATTTTTCAACTCGACATCCTTTCTTTGTAATAACTCTTCAGCCTGGCTTTGAGTTGTGGACTCTTTTTCCAGAGAGAGCTTTAGCTCCCAGAATTACTTTTCGAATTGAGCTTGTCTACCCTGGAGCTCCTCATCTTTTTGTTGTATTCCTCGCTTTGTCTGAATCAATTGGCCCTAGAGCTCCTGGTTTTTCTATTACAATTCAGTAACCAGGTTGGGATCCTCAGACTGGAACTTTCTGAGCTCCTCCTGAAGTTTGGCCTTTTATGCTAGCACCTATTGGGATAGGCATGCAATTTTGGCATCCCTCACCTTCTTCTTTTTTTGTTGGACTTCCATCCTTTCCTTGATGTTCTTGAGCTCCTCCTCTCGATTCTTTAGTTGGCGACTATGCTTCCAAAAGTCAATAGTCACCACCCGCTGAGTCTCCTCCATCAACTCAACCTTGTCTTGCGGTCAAGTTGTGTGTAGATTGATCTCCACAACATGGATGGTATAATCCTTGCGTTGCATCTCTCGTTGTAGTTTTATGGTATTCAGAGTCATGGTTGCAAATTGCAACGACCCCTGTACTTCATTAAACAAGGTCTGCACGCGTGGCTCAACTAGCTTTGCTACATCTTTCTCTTATCTTTTCTAGGCTTTAATAGCCTGTGTTGCCTTTGTCTGGTTGCCTTGATCAATGAATTGTGTTGGCGACCTAATCAGTTTGTCAGTAAAGGTTGCACCAGGAGGAAGAGAGAAATGGTAGGAAATCATTGCGATCTCAAAGGATGTTTTATTTGGCAGAGAGACTGTTAATGGGGAGAATGGGGGAATGCTATGCTAGGGTCTAGCTTGGGAAGTGGTTGTGGAAGCGGAGATGCATAGGATTCCATCTGCTGTTCTGTTTGAATTGGAGCCAACGCAACAGGAGCAAAAGGATTTGCAACAGCGGGTTGAGATTGGGCTCCAACAAATGGTGGAACAGACCACGGGGGAGTAAAAGATATATGTCCAACTTGAGAGAATTGGGAGAAACCTCCTACAGGGGTAGAAGCAGAAAATAAAGGACATCACTTGAGGTGATGGGAGATGCAGAGGTTACAAGGGAAGCAAATTATTGTGAAGCGAGAAGAGAGGGAAAGAAAGATACCTAAGTTTTCACGAAGATCAATCCTTGGATCGCTGCAAGTATTTGTGAGCTTTCCCCAGCAACTTCATCTGTGTGTGTGGTCTCTTTGTAGGTGGAGAATCATCCACCCCTATGACCTCCTGAGTCTGTTGGGTTATCCTAGGTTTCTTCATAGCCCATGTATGTTGTAGTGAAGTCTTTGAATGAGATGCAGCTAGTTGTATGCTTCGTGGAGCTTTGTCGAGCTACTTCATTGCCTTTCCAGTTCTCTGCATTCGAGATTTCTTCACCTCTTTTCCCTTGCTTACTGTAGTGTCCTCCTCTAGATCTGCTTCCTCATCTCTACTTGCATCGATATCATCGTGTGCCCAGTTCTAGAGATCATCAAATTTGTCATCCATGTATGTTGCCTCAAAAGGGGCATCGAGGTTTTGGGTCTCCTGACGATAAATCTAGAATTGTGCAATCTTTTCTTCACTCTACTTCCATTGCTTGACCAATTGGTTATGAAGGGTAGCCCCAATTTTACATTTGTCACTAGGATTTTCCAAGGGAAAATAGAAGGAGAGCTATAGCGGTCTCTTATTATTAGTAGGAACAAAGGCCAGGTCCACAAATAGATCATCCTGGTCTCTCGACTACGGATTCTGTCGAGCCTCCCTGTAAGGCTGGGAGCTATGAATCACTTTAACTTTCAACTCCACCAAGTCATTATTGGGATTATAATTCCATTTTTCACAGATTAATACTAGCCCTAGATGAGCTAGCTTTACCTCTAGCAAAACATGTGTCTGCTTCTTTAACATTATCACCAGGCCAAATTTCAAAGGGCATTTGAGAAATATTTATGCTTCTTTCCCCCGCAAAAGATGGTTTCAATGATCGATAGTTGCCCAAATACCTCAAGGGCCAAGACCCGGTCTGTGACGCACACTAGGAGCTAGAATGGCTCCTCGGTGAAACCATGCAACCTGAAAAATGAGAAATCCTCTCCCAGGAACCAATCACAAGGAGAATTAAAATACTGCATCCATCCCATCTGCTCAGCGGAAAAATGATAACCCTCACCCTCCTTACTAAAATCTCACAAAATCAAAGTTAGGAAAAACTCAAAGAATACATAGTAATCACAAGTTATGGAAAGGAGGGGAGTCCATGCAGAAACCAACTTTCTTATCCCATTTTCCTCAAACATAACCAAACCTAAGCGGTTCTTAAAGAAATCAGGATTTTGGTGCAAGAACATGTGAGCAAGGAGAGAAGAAAACCTAAACCTACACTGTGTCTTGTATTCTTTGAATTGGTTCAACATTTCCCAAACAATGACTTCAGCAAAGTCATACCAGAATAGAGAGTGTTGTCTTCTCAACTGGAAACCCAAGCCCATTTGAAACTCCTCAACCTATTGATCATTGTCCATTCCGCAAATAAAAGCCATCATAGAGAAGGCTCCCTGTATGTCTACATTGAAAGTATTGAATGCAATTAGAAACTATAGCGGCCTTGTTGCTTCTTCCTTGGCCCTTTTTGTTTCCTAGTTTTAAAATTTCAGAGCAAATTTTTTGTTCCTCTAGAAGTTTTTCACATTTTCTACGATGAATATCTCCATACCCTCTGTTCTAGAGCTCCTTTCGATAGGAATGCATAGCATATACCTAATTGCATCCATGCTGATCACAATCTTCAGTTCCTGACCTTCAATGGCATTGGTATCTGGGTTGAAACGTTGAGCACATGACGCGTGAACCAGTTCTGGGCAATGGTGTACCAAGGGGACCATATACTATGGGAGACCATAAAAGCACAACGTGTGCATAAAAGAATCCTGGCTACTAGCCTTTTCATCCTTTCATAGGCCGCTTCCCTAAGACTCATAAGGTTAGTTTTGCAGATGGGTTCATGAATGTTATCCCATTCCTCCATTATCAGGTTCTTGTCCCTATGATCATACTTCTTCTCTGCGGCCCGAGTGCGAGGCCACCTCGGCTTTTCAGGGAATCCTAGCGATACGTAAGAGACAGCATTTAAAACATTGGCCATTGGCACTACCAACATGGCATCCATCAAGCTTTGGACCGCCTCTCCTTGTGCTTATGTTTGATGATTCTGGGCCATTTCAGGACTCTGTGAATTTTTCCAACGCTGAAAATTTTGCAACTCAATTAGGTTCTTCCCAGCAAACCGTGTACTCAAAATCTCTTGCAATGAAATGAGTATTCAAGACTCCTTAGTGCTATTCTTGTGTATGCAACACTTGTCATTCTTGACTGGAGTTTTAGACAATGGTTGCCTTTCCTGCAATAAACTCAACATGTACCACCAACTCTTTTCGTGCATGCAAAATAAATTCCAACTCCTCTGAAAAGATAATAATTCATGATGACAACTAATCCTCATGCCTTACGGTACCATCCCTTGGGAAATTGAGCCACAAATTGAAGAGATACGAATTTTTCTTGCATGCTTTTGCACTTAATAAATTTGGAAAAAGTGATTAAGCAAGGGGTGTCATAATTACTCAAAAAGATTTGAGCTCATCCTTGGAGACTGAAAACATCCATAGCTTGACACTTAGCACTTGGTCGTGTGGACCATTACTTACGCCTGCCCCCAGTTTAAGCTGATTAATTACCTTTTCCTAATTTACACGTAGAAATTTGTACACAACAACCGCAACTTGGTGGGTTTTTCGAGATTGCAACCCTAGGGGAATTCTCGAATTTTCTCTTGATCGTCATCATGCTTATCACACACATGTACCCGACTAGGTCTATAAATATACCTAAGGATATTAGCAGAAATTATACTAGTAATTGGGTTTTCTAATAAGGGCAATAGATACTCATATTAGGTTCACTAGCAATAAGTCACAAGTAGCTTTCCTAGGTGAGATATCTAGCCGAAATTTAAAGTGCATGACCAAGAATAAGCATTCCTTGACCACAATTGTGATGAAATGGGTTCTAGGGAGGGATTGCATAGAGTTTGAAGACAAGTACAGAGTAAATACCAACATTTGCTCTCATTTTTTTGCATCCTTGCTCGACATTCAAAAATTGAAGTGGATGATACTTAGACTCATCAAGGAGATCTTCCCAAAGTGCTACCTCAAAGGCCTTGGTGAAGTTGTGACTAATGCGGTGTATGGCCTTGGTCTCCCTAGAGCCAATGATCTTCGCCGACATATTGAAGATGTAGTGGTGCCCTGGGTACCATTCTTGAGCAAGTTTCACCTTATGATAATTGGAGAATGCCATCAAAGAGTTTCTTGTGCTTGTGACCTCCTCCAGAGATACTATAATGTAGTGCTCTTTTACGACGTGGAGTGGTACACCAACTTCAAAAATCTGGTGTTCCCATCTCCAATTATCGTTGTTTCCATGGAGATCCTGTTGTTGTTGTTGCTCTTGACGCTATTGTTGATGCAATTCTCGTTGCACCTGCTACTACCGATGGTGTTGTTACTCCAGTTGAAGAATAAATTCCTTTCTCTTCCTTTTTTGTATATATGCCTCAAAAGGCGATTAATACATATACTAAAAAATTATGGCCAAAGAGCCATTTTTGAATTGTAATACCTCAAAGCATATGAATATAAAGTTCTTTTTTGTCAATTTCTATCTCTTTTGCACTCCTTTTCTTTCTGTAACATGATCTCTATACCAAAGCTCAAGCCAAACAAAACATAAAGGAAATATTTCTATAATTACATATTTACATAGGTAAAATGATTAACGAAGATAATTGAACAATTTGAGGTGAATTTTGTTGACTAGAATTCCCAATGCTTCTTTTTCCATATTTTCCAATTCAAATGCATTATGTTGCTTGCATTGAATAATATGAAAAGGGTCTTCCCATAGACTATCAAATCTCCTGTGTTGGCCAAGCTTTGCGGCTCTCTCATTGAATTTTAGCACTAAGTCTCTACGCTTAAGATTCTAGTCAGAGGTCTTTTTATCAAACCACTTCTTAACTATCTGTTGGCGGTTGTCCGTGGCCATCAGAGCTTTTCCTCTTTTCTCTTGCACCTCCAGCAGCTCGGCTATCCAGACCTCCATGGCTTCATTTTGTTCCACCTCCAGAGACTTAAGAAATTGTAGTGTGGTGTATGGCCTTTGCTTCTGGTGGACATGTTTTACGTCTTTCGTCAGCTTTATAATATGATGGATGATTTCAGGATCATATCCCTTAAGGTTGTCATATGACCAAGCTACTACTCCTCCATATCTTTCACAAAAATGTATGAGTTGTTATTTATTATGTTTTGGGACATCTTGGAACAGCAGGGTAGGTCCGCCCCTTTGCAGTGAAAAATATTGGAACAGCAGGGCGAGTCCGCCCCTCTACAGAAAAATTGTCAGAAAGGTTGGAATAGGAGGGGAAATCCGCCCCTCTGCAAAAAAACTATCAGAAACGTTGGAACAGGAAGGAAAATCGGCCCCTCTGTAAAAAAATAGTCAAAAACGTTGGAATAGGAGGGAAAATCCACCCCTTTACAGAAAAACTATCAAAAACGTTGGAACAGGAGGGAAAATCCGCCCCTCTACAGAAAAATTGTCAGAAACATTGGAACAGGAGGGCAAATCCGCCCCTCTGTAAAAAAACTGTCAAAAACGTTGGAACAGGAGGGCAAATCCGCCCCTTTGCAAAAAAACTGTCAGAAACGTTGGAATAGGAGGGCAAATCCACCCCTCTGCAGAAAAACTATCACAAACGTTGGAACAAGAGGGCAAATCTGCCCCTCTGCAGAAAAATTGTCAAAAACGTTGGAACAAGAGGGCAAATCCACCTCTCTTTAGAAAAAATGTCAGAAATGTTGGAACAAGAGGGCAAATCCGCCCCTCTACAGAAAAATGTCAGAAACGTTGGAACAGGAGGGAAAATCCACCCCTCTATAGCACACGGGAGGGCAAGTTCGCCCCTCTATGGGGCAAATCCACCCCTCTGCGACTTGGACCTGCAAACAACTTTAACAACAACAAACGTGAAACAAAGAGACCCGTTTGTGGGTCCCACCGGGCATGCCAAAAATGTGATCCCTAAAATGTTCTACCCTATTCTAAGATGCAAAACTAACCAATGATGCACTAAAAGGAAAAACACAAGGAATACAACTCAAGATTAGCCTAAGGAATATCTATGCAAGAAAGACAAGCAAATTAAGAAGATAAATTGTTATACCTTTTATGCTACAGATTTCCTTGGTTGGCCCTTGATCTTTAAGAGTTTGTGTACTCCTTGGATGGCTATGGAGGTGAATGGATGCAAGATGGAAAATGTGATAAGATGGTAGTGGCTAAAGGATTTGGTGGATTTGATGAAAAATGCATGCAAATGGCTAAAATACTGCAAATGAAAATTGGCAAGAGTTTGGTAGCAAAAATCTCCTTTTTTAAAATGAGAGGAAGGAGGGGGTATTTATAGAGGGATTTGAATTCTCTAGGGAATTCAACGATTGAGATTAAACCAACAAGGTCAAGATGGAGGGCTATGGTGAGTTGAGGACTCACAAGACCTCACATCTTGACATGTGGAATGTGAGATGGCCAAGGATGAGATGATGTGTAAGTGAGGTGGAAGGAAGGTACATGATGTGGATGAAGGACAAGTACCTTGGAAAAAGGATGATGTAACCTTTCAATGATCACATGGGGAAGAGGAGAATCTTGGGTGAATAAAAGTGAATTAAAAATTCACATGATTGGAGAATCTTGTGGATAAGACAAAGTTCCAAAAGGAGAGGTGGAAAGTACCTTGGATAAAACAAGGTCTTGAAAAAGGTAGGATTCACCCACATGTGACTTGATGTGACAATTCAAAGGTTCTATAACTTGCATGGGGAAGAGAAGATTCCTTGGAAGAATAAAAGTGAATTAAAATTTCAAATGGGGAAGAGAGGAGCCTTGGGTGAATAAATGTGAATTAAAAATTCACATGGGAAAGGGAGTCAAGGCCAAAAAAGGCAAGTGGAAAGGTTGACCAAAAAAGGTATGCTAAATGTGGCTAATGACCTTGATTAAGGTTGTGCAAACCCTTGATTAGAATAATTAATGAGAGATTAGAAGGAAGTGGGAGATTATGGAGGATGTTACACTAATCTGGATTAAGTGGTGCACATCCTAATCATAGATTAATTTATTTAATCTAGATTAGATAAGGATTATGGAGGATGTGACAAGGAGAGAGAAGGTGAGGAATTAAAAGTTGATTTTTAATCAAAAGGTTAAGTGACTAAATTAAATAAATTATCTTATTTATTTAATTTAGAGAAGAAAAGGTGTAAGGTAAAGTATTTAATTATTCAATTACATACTTTAAGAACCTTAAGTAGAAAATGAAATAATGATTAAATAAATTATTTAATCATTATTAATGAAATAGATTAATAGAGTAGACGATTTTGACCATGTGGAAGTGATCAAATTTAGATGTCTACAATAATAATCAGAAAACACTACAAAGGTTTAGAGCTTTTCAATCTATTTTCTATAATTTTCCCAACCCTTTCTCAAAGAGCAAGAGTAGTATATATAGATCACCCACCGCCATCGAGCCAGTAATTGAAAATATTCCCAGATACGAATAATGATATTTGGCGCCATGATTTCCAAAAACCATTGCAACAAAAAGATTCAATTCATCGCACACAGTCGCCTTCGAACAAGATTCACTTCTTAGCAAATGATGGTTGTGGTCCCAAGGAAGAAGCAAGGAAACTCTCAGGGCGACACGTGTCACTCACCCATAAATTTGGTTAGGACATGTGGTGAAGAGAAAGAGCTTCTCACTTGTTCATTCCAACCTTTCGATTAAAATCCCCACGGAGCTGACAAGTGGAGAGGTTTGTATTCAAACACTAATTGTGGGGACTGCCAAAAAGTTGCCTACAGAATGATGCGATGTGCCACGTGGGTGGTGCTCAGAGGAGAAACAAAGGAGAGAGGGCTCCCAAAGTGCACGCTTCTGACACGTGAAGAAGAGACGAAGCTCGAAAGAGAAGCAAGGGTAGAATACCATTCAATGAGCGCGCAGTGGGCACATGGAGCAAGCGCACAAGGGCGATGGAAAAGGGGTTGGTGATCTTTAAACATTCAAGGCATGGGCCAGGGCTAATGCAAAAATATCAATATCAACCCGAAGGGAGCTCGAAGGATTTTTCAATCCACAATTAATAATTGGATTCTAATAAATTTTGACTTCGCATTTAGTTTATTCTATTTTAATTTTTTATTCATATTTAATTTTGAAATTTATTTTTATTATTTATGTCATTTTATAAAATGACCAAAAATAATTAAAAAATATGAGATTGATTTAATTTATAATTATTTGTCTTATTAAAGTCTAATTATTGTATAATAATTCTATTTCGAATTTTTATTTTAATTTATATAATAAAATGAATTTCAAACTTAAAATCTAAATTAAAAGTTATAAAGTGTGTGCGAGAGAGAGAAGATAAATTTTGATAAGTCATTTCATGCCAACAATCCAAGGATAACACATGTCCCTAGGGATTTATGCTTAGGGTAGCTTGTCATTTGATTAAGGATATGATAATTCACCTTTATAACCTCTTTAGTGTACCCATTGCACACTTAAGGAGGAAAACAAATAGAGAGAGAGAAAGAGAGAAGGGAGAGGGAGATGGAGATAAGATATAGAGGAAAATAGAGAAAAAAATAGAAATAAAATAAGGGAGAAAGAGAGGGGGAGCAAATGAGACAAATGAGGAGAGATGCAGATAGACAAAGAGAGAGATAAAGAGAGTTAGATGGAGAGAAACAAAGATAGAAATGGAGGGATAGAGAGAGGGAGAGGGAGATGCAAAATGAGAGAAGAGAGAAAAAAAGATAGAGATAGAGATAGACAAATAGAGAGAAAGAGAAATAGAGAGATAGAGAGGGAGACAAAGAGATATAGAGAGATAAAAAGAGAGATAGAGATATGGAGATAGAGGTAGATATATATAGAGAAATAAAGAGAGAGACAAATAGAAGGAGATAAGAAGAGAGATAAAGAAAGAGCAAGAGGAAAAGAGAGAAGAGGAGAGACATAGATAGATATAGTCACATAGAGAGGGAGATAGAGAGATAGAGAAATAAAGAGAAATAGGAGGCAAAAAATATAGAGAGAGAGGTAGAGAGATAAAGAGGGAAAGGGGGAGAGAGAGGGGAGATAAATAGGGATAGAAAAAGAGAGTAAGGGAGAGAGAGATATGGAGAGGGAAAGAGACAAAGAGAGGAAAATAGAGAAACATAGATAGAGGTAGAGAGAAGGGAAGACAAATATAGATAGAAATAGGGTAGAGAGATGGAGAGATAATGAGAAACATAGAGATAGAGAGGGAGACAAAGATATAAAGATATCTCTCTTTCTCTTCCTATATCTCCACATTTGTACCTCTCTCTATATCTCCCTCTTTCTACCTCTCTCTCTATATAACTTTCTATATCTTTTTATCCCTCCATAGATCTCCCTCTCTTTGTCTCCCCCTCTTTGTATCTCTATTTCTCTCTCCCTCTCTCTCCATATCCATCTTCATCTCTATCTCTATCTTCCTTTCTATCTCTCTCCTATGTCTATCTCCTTACCTCTCCCTACATCTCTCTCTCTCTCTCTCTCTCTTCCTATCACTCTATCTTTCTATATCTCTCTACTTCTCCTCTATCCTCTCTCTATTTCTCTCCCTCTCTCTCTCTCTATATATATATATCCCTCTCTATCTCTATCTCAATATCTCTCTCTCTCACACACACTCCCCATTTCTCCCTCCCTATATTTATCTCTCTCACACACACAAACTCCCTATTTTTCCTTCCCTATATATGCCTCTCCCCCCTCTCCCTATCTCTATTACTTATCTCTATCACCTCCTTTATCTCTCACTCTTCCACCCTCTATCTCTATCTTCCCATATCTCCCTCTCCCTCACTCTTTATATCTCATTATCTATATCTCTCTCACTTATTCACTCAATCTCTCCATCCATCTCTCCTACTCTCTCTATATCCCTCTCTACCTCTCTCTATATATCACTTTCTATATCTTTATCTTGCTCTCCCCAACTTCCCCCTCTTTAATTGTCTCCCTCTTCTTGTCTCTATTTATCCCTCTCCCTCTTTGTATCTCTTTTTATCTCTCCCTCTATATATTTATCTCTCTATCTTTGTCTTTGACTCTCTATATCTCACCCCTCTATCTTTCCCAAGTTGTATCTATCTCTCCATCTCTCCTTTCTATCCCTATCTATCGCTCTTTCTATCTCTCTCTCCCTCTCTCCCCCCTCTCCCTATCACTCCTTTCTATATCTTTATACTTCTCCTATCTCCTATCTCCTCTATTTTTCTCCCTCTCCCTCCCTCTCTATATATTTCTCCCTCTCCCTCCCTCTCTATATATTTATACATAACTATCACCCTCTCTCTCATGCATACACACACACACATTCCTTATTTCTCCCTCCCGATCTCTACCTCTATCTCTATATCTATCTCTTTACCTCTCTATCTCAATCTCTCCATAATTCTTCTTTCATCACTCCCTCTATCTCTATCTTATTATCTCTCCATGTTTCTCTACCCCTATATCTTTCCATCTCTACCTCTTATATATCACTCCCTATATCTTTGTCTTTATACCTCTCCTTCTCTCATTCTCTCCCTCTCTCTCTATTTCTCTCCATCTCTATATATTTACATCTTCCATCTATCTATACATCTATCCTCTCTCTCTCTTTATCTCCCTCTCTTCTCCATATCCCTCTCCTCCATCTCCATCTCCATTTCGATTTTCATTTCCATCTCTATCTCTATCTCCTTACCCCTTTGTCACTCTCTTTCTCTTCCCCCCATATCTCTCCCTCTTTCATCCCTACCTCTCCCTCTCTCTCCCTCTCTCCCTATTTGAAGCATAACATGAGCCTATTGGTAATGGAGCTTGATTATCTTCTTGATTTAGAGGTTTTTTTTTAGTTGTGTGTAGATCCTTGTAAGTGAATGCATAATTGATTTGAAGTTGTCACTTTTCCATTAAAATTTGAGACCTTTGCTGCCCAAATAACATCATTTTCTAAATGGACTACCAATTGACCTCATGCATATTGCACAAATGTATGCAAAAAATAGACTAAAATTTTCCCTAATTTACCTTCCACACATCTTCGACATACCCATTGCACACCAAAGTGTGATTGCTAGTTATTTAATGATTTAATTATTCTCCACACAACCACCAAATTTATGGAAAATAATAAAATAGCCCACGATATGAATTTTGACCTCACCACTAGTACCTTAAATGCATAAAATATTCATCTATATAAAAATCAACACTCTCCCAAGTAGATGAACTTCTCTAAGAAGTGTGAAGTGCTCCTAGAGTGTCAAATATGCTCACAAAAAGTACCATTGTATTCATCTCATTTCCAAAAACTCTCTTCCATTGTTACAACACCTCTCTAATAAAGTTGGTTCTCTGTAAGAAAGTTGGGGGTTTCTAAGGATGTTGGAATGGGCCAAAAAGGGGACATTACATAATAAACATAGGTCCAACCTAGCTATTTGAACTCCACCATGTCTATGGGTGTAGGGTCATCCTTGAAGCTACAATCTTGATCGTTTTAATTACAAAATCAAAATCAAACATTCAGTTGAATAGCCTATCTTATGCTTTGATCCCAAGCTGACTCTACACAGATCTTCACAATTTGGTGTTATATTTATATATATATATAAATGCATTCAGTTCATTCATTTGACTTAACCAAATATTGAATATCCTTCATATGTTAAAAACATAGTCAAAATATTAAGCAATATATCATATCTAATCATACACACCCTAATGAATGTGATTCACCTATCATTCATTCTAAAATTCATGTGATTCACCTATCTTTCATTCTAAAATTCATGTGCATGTTTGAAGTATGTTGTCTATCAAGAAAATACTACTAGAACTGATAAAACCTTGACCTCGTGTGATGGAGAATATGATTGTCTAATAGTCTACTTTTTAAGAGTTCACAAGACAAGATCCAAAAATCATCAAGGATCGAGTTTGTGGGTATAAAGCGAGTTCATATGGTACAAAGCGAGTTCATATGGTATAGAGTGAGTTCATAGGCATGAACTAGACCCACAATAGTGAAATCAATGTGACACAAAGCAAAGGAGAATATTTTGATCTTAATATATACACACAACTATTTAGGACATCTCTAAATTTTGAGACATTCTTATTATCTTCGTCTATTAACACACATTCTTCAGTCACAAAGCTAGTAATCTCTCCCTTCAAATATTACCATTTATAGTGTAATTATACTTTATCTAATATTATATATTCTAATTCACTCCAACAATGCGAGTGTGCACGCACACACAGTTTAAGAAAAGGTGGGTTGTCCATGAGTTTGAGCTTAATTGGTTAAAGTTTAGAGTTTTTATTATGGAAACCCAAGTTCATATCTCAAAAGGACATCTAAAAACGAATCTCTAATTTGTTGTGGAGGTGGTTTCTAAATAAGTAGATTTATGATCTTTCATAGATGGTTTCTAGTGTTGATGTTCATATAAACCGAATATTATATTCTTAACTGTCAAATTACAATTATTTATATATACAATTTTCCTTTTTTTTTCATATATGTTTTTCTTGCTTCTTATATACTAACCTTTGTTGATCCCGTTTATTATTGTCTATCCAATCTTTAAAATGCATATTTAACTATATTTATTAATTAACTGAAAATCAGAATACAATAGAATTGTTATTTTCAATTAATAAATACAATCAAAAGTGCATTCATCCCGTTTTCCGTTCCGTTGCCCTTATTGTCACGTCATAGCTCAACTTCTAGACCAAAAGTAGCCGCTTTACCAGTCGTATACATCACATCGACTGATACGTATAATCTTACACGGGAGAAAAAAGATCGAAGGTATGGCCCAACAAATCATTCCATGGCTGCCGTGTACTTGTACTCTACACTTCTTCGGAAGTTTAGTTATAAATTCCTTTTCGATGTGACTCTGCTTACCAAACAGTGACAGGAAATTTGCTCAACTCTAATATTAATAGAACACCAACTGTGCGTTGCATCACTTCCTCGACCCCACAACTACTTCCTGCCCAAATACATCTCCTTTATCAATAGTCAAAAGTATTACCCTCGTCAATACGATTCTCTGCATTTACGATTCCCTGCATTACGATTCTCTGCATTGAAAGAGCCCACAACTTTTTTGCTTTCATCAACTATGGATTGGAATAAGAATCAGGTTGGTTTTCCAGCACTCATTAAATGGCTTCCACTGTGTTAGTACCCCAGCAACCACAACAATACGAATATATATTATATATACAGCAGCTCATCCCCCAACAAAAACAAGAATATAGCAAAACCCACTTTTTCTTCATTTGCTTTTGTGCCAGCCATGAATTACCTTCAGCCTTTATCTGTGTGAAGTTATATATGTCTTTTCTCAGATACAGTTAAAAGCCGAGAACTTCTCCTCTTCTTAAAATTAGTAGTTCTGCTAAATAATTGGCATTCAGTTCAAGGGCATCTAATCATTGCATAAGGTTTTGTGCAGCAGGTGTGATGGAGTGATTGACAGATGAAGATCTGATTCACATTGCTCCCAGAAACCACCATGCCAGCTCCCTGGTCTGTCAAGAAGCTAAGGACCAGGGAATGATCAGAAACCCAGGGAAAGAAGTATTTGCTCTACTGATGGGATAAAAGGGTTTTTGATACATTCATTGTGTAATTCAAACTGAGCAACTATGCCAGCAACAAATTCTGTGTTTCAAATGGCTGACAGCTTTTTCTTTGATCCACAATTGCACTATGCCCAGGTACTCTTCTACCCAATTCTTACAAACTTCATAGCCATTTTCTTTTCGCAAGATTTTTAGGGAAATGTTGATGCAAAAATTATTACATAATTGAAATAGAAAATGGAATTTTAACATTATGAAAGGAAGAAACTACAATAGAAATTGCACAAAATTACTTTGAAGAGCTTTTATGTGATTTATATTATTGTCTTAAAAAAGTTCCTCTGCTGGTACTTACAAAGTTGTATATAAACTTGTAATACTTTCAATTTTTACTTTTTAATCTGTATGATGCTCTGAAACATCCATAGAATACCTTCTAAGCAACTGAAGTTAATGGATTATGGAATGTAATCTCCATGCAAATAAGTCACAGACAAGTTTTAACTCAATTTGAAAAGCCCAACGTAAACAGTCAGTAATTGGATCAAGAATATAGTTTTTAATACAATTATTCACATTCCCCTCTTTGATAAACAGGTACTTGCAGAAGCTCGGAAGAACAAGCAGAAAATGAATAACAGCCCACCACAACTTATGCACCCACCAGTAATTGCAGATATTTCATGCTTTTCAGGGGCCCATTTTAAGGTTGGGGGGCAGCAGAAATCTCTGGAAGATGTGAAGAAGACAAAGCGATCTTGGAAGAAGTCGCTGTTTTTCTGGAAGAAATCAGAGTCTGAGAAGAAGCACGAGGCAGGAGACTGCTCTCCACCTCAACAAGTTAGAGGATTGAAAATGACATCTTTATCAGGACCCATTTACACTAACAATGTCAATACAAGCAGTCGGTCATGGCGTTTCAGCGGAACCAATTCGGGGCCGCTAACTCCAACTTTTAAGAGTGAACAGCCAGAGTTTCCTTATACCTTGTTGAACCACATCAATCATCCAATTCCTTCACCTCAACCAGTTTACCTGGTCACATGAATCCCATTATTCTGAGGTGTTTGAAAAGGGTTGAAAGTTTTTATCAGAATTGTGAAGTACCTAACTTGGCTTCACCTTTTAATGTTCACTTTTCTAAAAATTGTATCCATTGTTCTATTGTTATTAACCTTCTATATGATTATATAAGTGACTTGGCTTCACCTTTTATATTAATCTTTTGTTTAATATTGTAAAGAAATAAAATAATGTACATGTATTATCTATTAATTAAATGAATGCAATCAATTAATTCATTAGTGTCAAATTAATAAATTTACATGTATATTTAAGATTGATAATTATCATAAATATACAAAAAAGTAAATGTAAGGGATTTGGGTATTTAGTTTTAAAATTGATGGTGTGTCAAATTAATTCTACATTGTTTAAAACTTATCTACGTCAATATTATGATTGTCTTAGAATTTGTATTGTCTAAGAAATCTTTGTGGTTTGATATGAAGTTTGCTAGTTTGATCCCAATCATCACAAATAAAATTTGTTGCATAGATCTAATATGTACAATGTGAGAATGATCCAATAGAATGTGCACTAGTAAACTCATTTGTCTTTCTCTTCTTGATATCTTGAATAGTCAAGCTAGTGTCTAGGGAAGTTGTTTAGGAGTTTAATTTGATAGATGAATAGATTTTCTTAGGTCAAACCCCCTCTGGTAGGCTAGATTAATAAAATTCAGTGATATCAAAGACAAGATTCACCAACATGGAGATGGCTTATGAAGACACATTTATCTTGTCCCTATAGACTATAATTATTCTTTGTGTCTTTCTTGATCCTTGATTCCTAGATGATGCAAATCAAATGTGCAATGGATGTCATTAAATACCATGACATAACAACATGTTGAACAAATTTGCGCCAAGTCATAATGACTAGTAGAAAGGGGTGGGAAAGTTGGAATTTTAATTTGAACATTTGAATTTGGGCTCATTCCCATGTCCATTTAAATTGAACTAGGTCAACCCTGAGGAACATAGGAGTGAATCATGTTAATGAAGCAATAATATCAAGGTCGAGAGAGGATGTACAAACATAAGTGCAAATGGGGGTGAAACCAAAATGGAGGAAAAATATATGTTACTAGGTGTAGATAGGGATGAAATGTTTATGGATAGGAATTAGGCTATGAGCCAAAATCAAGAACAAGAGTATGTTACTTGTTGATATATGTTATTGCATTAAGACATTCCATCAAGGTATATAATAAACTAAATAGGAAATGACATAGCTACGATAATTTCATCGTTACATTTTTCATCCACTTTGATGTGCATGTGAATCTAACATGAGTATGTATTTCATGTATATGGACATCACTTGGAATTGCACCCTTGTTGAGCCTAATGTTTAGTAATTCCTGAGAAACATGGGGTTGATCTCAATGTGTGGGACCATCGCAACTGAGATTAGACCTTTAAAAAAGGCAGGCTTCCTCTCTAATCTAAATTCATAAGTGTTGGTCCAACCCAACATAAAATAATCCTACTATTCTTATTTTACCAATTCTTAAGGGAAAGAGTGGTGATGCACCTGGATTAAATGATGTTTCTTCCAGCCCACTACAACATAGAGAACCAACTAGACTACCTGAAGGACTTACATAGTTCTTTGTCATACTAACTCCTAGAGGCATGTATAGAGGTTGGAGTTTGACAAACACAAAGAGGGAAATCCTTATACCACAATTAGAACCTACAAATGAATTCAACACAACATACAAACATAGAAGAAGAACAAAACAATCATTCAAACATGAAGGTAAGAGAATTTTACACGACACATCAAAAGCGAGAAAATGTGAAAATGATAGTTTTTATTTATACAAAGGCATAGAGCCTATTTTACAAAGTAGATTTATAGAGATGCAAAGCTCTCATGGAGGAAACCAAAAAGGAAGAATATCCTAACAAAGAGGCTTAATATCCTTTTATTCATTCACTAGCATCAAGGAAAAGATAGGGTGCATGGTAGAGAAGAAACCTTGGCTCCAACCCTTTGTAGAAGTCCAAAAAAATTGCACGAAGATACCTGATTTGTAGCTTGGGAACCTCCCAAAACAACCCTACCATATTTGCATTGATGAATCATTGGTTGTGTGTAGAGAAACTCATAAAATTTGCTAAAAATGTAGCTCAAGAATGGTTGACTAATAGAAAAGAGTTGTGTGAACCAATAAATGTAGCATGGCATCATTCTCCCCCCCCCTTTGGATTCACAAAAATCTGATTTACAATGTCATTCAAGGGATATTAGATCAATTGTGGTAGTTGACAACCATTGAACTACATTAATGGAAAAAATCTGGCCATTTTGGAGCTTTTCTGGGTTCAGAAGGCGCAATTGGACTAGTTGTGGGAATTTGACCTCTATCAGGCCCATGCAGGTCAAGAAACCCCATTGAGTCTATATTAGGTGTTGGAACACATTTTTCGTTGCGACAAAATATCGACCTATTAACACCTAATACAAATTCCAAAGATAAGAGGATCCATGGGAGGCAGTTAGTCCATGTCCCAAATCTAAAGGGAGACATCGACAATTAGTCCAACAATCCCCCCTTAGTGTCACTTGAGGGGATTTGAACCCGCAACTCTTCTTTGATACCATTGTTGGAACATGTTTGTCATGGCGCCAAAATATTGACCTATTAACGCTCGATACAAATGCTAGAGATAAGAAGATCCATGGGAGGTGGTTAGTCCATGTCCTGAATCTGAAGGGATACATTGGCAATTAGTGCAACATTAGGTTCTTTCAGCTATTGGTCCTTAGCACTTTTATCATTATCGTGTTTGTGAGAAAAACAATTAAGGCAATTGAATAATTCCTTTGACCTATGAAACAGTTCAATTGGAAATCCACGCAAATCCATCCCACCGTCTTTGGTATTCATCGGTTCCTTATTCTTGCTCTTTGTGGAACTTTGGCCTTCATCTAGATGCGGCAATAAAACACCATTCATCAAGACATATCTAGATGTTTACAAAATCTTCGCAAGGTCCTTAGACCCCAAAATTCACACCCATTCTTTTTGTTCTTCTTTGAACACCTTCAAACTCTCTTTTCTTTGTGGAGATTTAACCTCCATCTAGACTTTTGCAACAACAAAAAAATGGGGTTCATTGGGATCCAACAAAAATTCAAGCCCCAAATGGATATGTGGAATCAAAAATGGCATAAATCCATGCAAGAACATTATTGACAACTGAACCTTATCTTAATCGAGTTAACTTACAAATTTCCACAACAATCCTCCATAAACATTTTGGCTTTGGTGGAATCCAAACCACAAACTAAACCATGTGGAAGAAACACTTCCATTTGCACCTTGCGGAGACTTCGACATCACCAAAAATGGAAAAACTTTCTTCGGCATCAGAACATGCAAGAATTTGGACCTCAACTGCCCACAAAATACATAGTTAAATTTGGGATTCATCAGGTCCATATGAGAAGTTGGTTGACATTCTCTTGCAAAATCTATACTTAGCTAATTTAATTCCATAAGGTTTTGTGAAGAAGTAGTTGACATATGAACTTCACATCTTGGAATCCAACAGGTTCATTTGGAAATCCTCGTAAACTTCAACCTTCCTTGCAAGACTTTGGCCTCCATCCATCCACAAAATACAATAGAACCCTAAAAATCCACAAGAGCATAACTTGGCCAATGTTTTAGTCAATTTTCTCTAAATTTGAATTGGAGATACCCATTTGACCCTTCTTCAAGATGGAACCCTCAAAAAACCCAACACTTAGCCATTTTTTTAGATATTTTACATTTGGGTGAATGACTAAGGGACAAGAAAGGGAATACCATAACACATAAACACAACTAACCCAAATACCCACAAAGATCTCTCAAATCAATCATCAGTAGTGGGAAAACAAGGGTGGCACAGAGTGTCAACAATAATCATCAATATTTATCTAGATTTAGGAGAGCTTTGGATTTTTTGAAGGAAGATTTAATTCCTGAGGGTTCTTGTTTCTGGAAAAACATTTTTCCTAGCAGAAGTATTATTAAAGATGGAGCTAAATGGTTGTTAGGTGATGGCAATCACATCCTATTCTAGGAAAATATAGGGTGTGAAGGTGGGCCACTAATGGACTGTCCCTAGGCTTCTCCTTTAAGAGATTTATGTTTAATAACTTTTGGTTCTAAGGTGGCTAATTACATTATGCATGAGAATTGGAAGGATTTGCGAGCCTGGGACCTATCTCTAGTTGTGCTTGAGGTCTTTCTTTCTCATATTTGTATACCCTTGTTCCCTATGTCAGATCATGTTGTTTGGTCTCCTTTTATCAATATTTTGGATAAGCCCGATCCTCTCCCATTTTAGGGTGGTCTTTGGAACAAGCTACTTATTCCTAAAATTAACAATTTATTTTGGCTCCTAGTGCAAAGAAAGGTCTTAACTTTAGATTCTCTTTACAAAAGAGGGTGTGCTATTCCTAAAAAATATTCTCTTGTGAATGTGATTTGGATAGTGTGTTTCGTATCTTTCTTAGTTGCAAGTTTGTTGCCTTTATCTGGAGTAAATTTTTCTCCCTTTGGAAGTTGAATTAGATTTTTCCTAACTCCTTCCAAAGTTTGATTGATCAATGGATTTTCCCCTCTTCTAATTCCTTTTTGTGAATTCTATGGTCGCTCATGGCCCCCCATATTGTGTGGGGAATGTGGAAGGAAAGGAATGATAGATATTTTAGAGAAGTGAAGCTTAAAGAGGAAATTTTGTTCTTTAAAAGTCATTGGGCCATTGTTGAGAACTTTACCATCAAATTCTTGGTTGCCCCTCCTGTAGCTCAAAAGAGTTTGTTGATTGGCTACGATCTTCTCATAGCTTCTAACTGGAGACTGATTCATGAGTTATCCCTCTCCTGAAAGCTCATAACATTTCTAGAGAGAATACCCACTAGAATTTTCCACCCCAAGGGTGGATTAAAGTTGATTTTGATGTAGCCAAGGGGAATCTTGGGCCTACGGGTTGTGGGGGGTGTTGAGAAATTAGAAAGGAAGGTTCTTGGGTGTGGTGGCACTCCCTTTGGGAATCCAAACAAAAATCTGTGTCGAGGCCTAAAGTTGCTTATATTGACATTAAATCTAATTTTGGTAGGGGATTCAAAAAAGTATGGATTGAGGGTGACTCACTTAATATTGTGATATGTTTACAAGGTTTTAACAAGTCGAGCTGGACAATCAAGTCACTTATCAATGATTCCCTTATGGTGGTGAGATATTTTAAGGAAGTATAGTTTTCTCATATCTTTAGGGAAGGAAATTCCCTCGTTGATTTATTTGCAAATGAGGTAGTAAATCTAATGAATACCAAGGTTTGGGAAGGGTACTCTTCTCTTCCTAAGAAGGCTAAGTCATTATTAAGACATGACTACCAGTTTTGATTATTCAGATGGGGGTTGTCAGGATGTAATTATTATCTCCCTCATTACATGTTTTATGGGTAGCATTGTGCCCATTTCCAAAGATATTCACATTTCTATAAATCTTTGGTTTGAGAAGAGGAGAAAGTGTAGAAATTTATGGTTTATGATAAGAATTTTTATTAGTATAGACATGGGTGGAGATAGGAGTAGACTTGAGCCCATTTCCTATGATAAATGGAAAAATAAGCCTAAGGTGTGGAGGATACTAGAGAAGGGTAACTTTATGCCATTCATGGAGAGGCTTCATGGTTTTGAACATGAAGCCTCCAACCTATTTTTTCAAAGTTGGCATAATAGGAGCTTCGAGGTCAATGGTGTTGTATTCCCAATCACCAAAGATTTCATCACCCACATTACTGGTTTGTAGACTTAGGAGTGAAAGTTTTTTTAAGGAAAGAAAAGGCAATGAGGATGTGATGGAACAATTCTTCAAGGGCATTGAGAAGGAGAACATGGTGAATCTCCCATATTGGGGTTAAGATAGGCTTCCAAGCAAACATATTTGGGATGATGTCGTTGAAGTTTTAATGAGGTATGTCACCCTTAATGACCATTTTTCTTCTATTTTGGGGTACCATTTTACTCTCATTAATCACTTCAGACACAATCTTTTGGTATCCTTTCCATTTTTTCCCTTATCATTGTTGGAGGCATCTATTTATGTGCACCTTAAAAATCATCACAACCCTATTCTCCATGAGGGTCTCATTATTCTTAGCATGGAGATTGTTAAGGTCAATTCCCTTACCAAAGCTATAAAGGTAATGAGAAGGATCAACCTATGGTGACTAAAACCCCTACGTCAAGATCAGACACTAAGGAAGCAGGGGATGAGGAGTAGAAATTAGAGGAGGATGAGGATAGGGTGGAAGCAGTTGAAGTTTCATCTTCACCTTCTGAATCTCCTCATCACAAGAGGAAGAAAGGGGGCCAAAAAAGGAAAGTTCCCAACAAGAGGCTAAAGAATCAGGGGTCGGGGTCTGGCAGCTTTGAGACCGATGAGGAGGAAGATATTCAGCAGAAAAGGGTCCAATAAAGGAAGGCTCTCAGCAAGAGTTCGAAGAAGCAAGGGTCAGGGTCTGGAGGCTTTGAGACTAGTGAGGAGGGAGACACTCATCATTGTTCCCAGCGGATGAAGGATCCACTTTGCACCACTAGTAGAGATGTTTTTATGGCAGTGGAGAAATCCCCTACCCAATAACTTTCCCAACAAGCTATTTTGGTTGGCAAGGGCAAAGAGAAAATCATAGACTCTCAAATCAAAGAGGTTGATTTAGGTAAGACAAATTGTGCTACCAATGTTCATCTCCTCTTTGAGGACTTCTCCTACCTTGATGAGGATAACACTTCTATGTTGAAGATTCTTGATATGGTTAGGAATAATGCAACATGTAACTTTAATCTTGTTAAATGGGTGATGAAAGAGTTTAATAAAGTTAATATTAAGATTAGAATTTTAAAAGAAAATTATGTAAATCAACCCAAAGGGGAAAATTTTGATTTTCTCATTGAGAGATTCGTTGACTTAGAAAGCTCATCCTCTAATTTTAAATCGAAATGGAAAAAAAAGTGAAGGAGATTCAAGAAGATATCCAAAAGTTGTTGCAGATCAACCACATGTCTATTAAGAATATTCAAGACTCTCTTAAAGTGTTGTTGGATAAAATTAGTTAGCTTAGGGAGGATCATAAATGTGTAGTAGGGTTGCAGGTGAAAGGTCCAACTACCAAAAAGAAGGGAAAATTTCCAACCAAGGATGAGGATAAAGGCCCAAGTACTAGGACTAGGGGCAGTATGAGGAAATTTTTTGAAGAATAGAAAAATGAATTGATTTCAATGGTAAATCTTCACTACAATCAAGAACTAGAGGTAGCTAACACCTTAAAAAATCTGAAATAGCTTCTTTGTCTATTGTTTGTTGTTATTTTTTGTTGTTGTGTGTTGTTTCATTATTTTTTGGCTATTGGCTAGCTGTTATTTTAACTGTGTCATTTTTCGTATCAACAACATTTTGATGTAAAAGGTTCTGGGTCTGTTCAAAACTTGTTTTTCCCATATTAATCAAAACAATACTCATCAAGGATATTCTCTTAAAAAAATACAATAAATATTTTTGAGTTCTTATTAATATTATGGCTCCATTTAAACATGTAAAACAATGAAAAGATATATAATGGTTAGATCCTACCTCATAATCAAAACACGCAAAAACAACAAGTTGATAAATTGTGTATGAAAAGTAAAAAGTAGAGAGGAGGGATAAAAACTTTTGGCTACATGGAAAGTGATACAAAATTACTCCACTTAATCTAGCACTATGATATGGATCTATGTGATGCATCCATGAGGCAACAATACAAGTTTTGGGCTATGCCTTTATAGGAGTATCATTAACATTCAAATTCTTGAACAATTATGGAAAAATAACAATGCCTACAAATCAATCATACATCCAATATCAAACCAAAAACCAAAGTGATTTTCCAAAAATATGAGTCAAAATAATGACCCAAAAGTGGCATCATACTTAACTCAAATTCAAAATCCTAATTTGGTTGTGGTCTTCTAGGCTATTTTTAAAATATGCTTTTATAGTTTTCATAACTTGTTATAGATTCTATTTTATGTAGCTCCTCAATTTGGTTGCCCTATTTTGGAATATTCAAATCTATTCAAAGATTCATTTTTCCTAGTCATAATTCTAGTCAAGATTCTAATGTGACACCCCTATATTCATGCTCTTACACACCATAAGTATCTATCATAAGTAAATCTCATCTTACAATGTCATAATGACACTAGATGCTCTTACAAATTGTTATACATTTCCCAAAGTATTTGACACATGAAAATAATGCCAACATAGAGTGGTATGTGTTTCATTTCCCATATGAGTTCAAAATGATTAATAAATATAAATAATCAATAAACAAAAACATTAGGATGCAAGGTTGAGATACCTTTCCCAACAAAAACTCCATTTAATGTGGCAATGCAATAAATAGTTGTGATGTAATATGATGCAATATGTGATAAGGCTTAGCATGATGTGGCAATTCAATATATCTTTGGACAATGAGAGAGTGTAATGCAATAAAACTCCACACGATGTGACAACTCAATAGATCTATGTGCAATGTGGGTGTGTAATGTGACCAAGATACAACTAGATATGGTTAATAGTCTCTTTGTAGCACAACTAACTATCTAAAATTTTAACTATGAAAAGAAATGGTGAAAATATATTCCCCCTTCAATTAGCTTCATCCATTAGATGTAAGGAAATGGAGAAAAAATAATATGTGATAACAATTTAATGATAACACATGAACTGAACTTACAGAGAAACTCGACACCAGAACTTCCAAAGGAAAGTAAGTACAAGCAATATAAGCACATTCCAAAATCCACAAGACACACAACTTCAACACAAATAAATGTGAAGCAATCTCATTTCTCCTAGACAACCCACTTCACACACACTGGTGAAAACAACTTCTACTACCTCACAATCTAGAACCTAAAAATCCAAATATAACATCTTTGAACACCTCTAATCAACATATCCAAACTACATAAGCATAACTTAATACTAAAGAAATATGGAGCAAAACGTAGATCACCACTCAGGCACATTGTATACTTCTATTATTCAAATTTTCTCAAAAGCACTTGGAAACCAAGTGAATATACTGCAACTGCAAAACCTACTCCTCACAACCATACAAGACATCAATGATAAAACTGATAATAGCAATGCCACAACTCCTCCTCGTCAAGACTAAGATCCCATGGCAAACCAACATAAGTACAAAGGGACACACACATATGTATGATATGAATCAATAAGACAAGATACACAATCATACAATATCAAAATTAATGCAAAAAAAAAGAAAAGGAAGGGTGGACTATCCGCAATTGTGTTGTTGTCCAAAAAAAAGTGTTCACAAGTAAAAACCTACTATCCACTATGCAAAAAAAATATTTTCATGAGGGTTAGTGAAACCCATGTCCACTAGGTGAGCCCCAAGAAAAAAGGGTGGTTGATGGGAAAGTCATGCCAGGTCTACATGCTCCCATACGTCAACCATACCAAAAGTTATACCTCCTGATAACTTTGATAAGGCACCACAAAAAAAGGTTCCACAAGGCTAGTAAGCAACATTATGCTAGGCACTCATCAAAAACAAAAAGGCACTACTAGAAAGAAAGTTTTGTTATGCTTCGTGGACATGAAAAAGTTTTAAATACAATAGTATGTAGGATAGTCAAAGGGGTTTTTCTTAGTTCATGAAAGGTCGCATCTTATGGAACATCATGCTTGATGTCACCAAGAGAGGACTAGTCAAGGGATAAAAAGATTCACACCTTATGGAATATTGATCATAGAATTTCCACTAAGAGGAATGTCATATGCCAGGAAAGGTCACACTCTTGTAGAACATCAAGTATAATATCACCACAAGGAAGACATGTCACATAGATCAAGAAAGCCACACTTTGAATAAAAAAATCATATTTTTTAGGAGATGTATTCTATCATCACTAAGAAGGGAACATGCAAATATTGAAATGAATGGGGGACAATACGCCCCCACTTAAAATGTCAACATACTTGCTATGTTGGTATTTTAAGTAGAAAGAGAGGAAGGGGTGTCCTTGAAAAAGAATGCACACCTCCCAAAATTGGTTATCCTTGCCCCCCAATCATAGAGACAAAAACAACCACCAAGAACTATCATGTTGTTGCCAAGAGAAATATGGTTGCACCTAAAATTGTACCACCATGAATGGAAATGAGCAAGACACATAAAGCTACTAATGCCACATAGTGATGAGTAACATGATAGGATGAAAATCATTATCAATTAGAGGAAATAGGTGCATCAGCACAAGGAAGAGCACCACAATCCTTAAGATGTTGAATTTCATTACTGAAAGCCTTGCATTCATTGGTAGAATGACCATGCACTCAATGATATGCACAAAATGAACTTTTGATGTAGAATTTATTTCATGTTCTTGGAGGAAGATTAATCAAGCAGGCTTTGAGAAGCCTCAACAAGATAGTCTCTTGGTCAATAGTAGAAGATGTTCCTTTCTTTTCTGACAAATATATTTCTTGCTTACTACGTGGTGCCATACATACACAAGACTCTTTAGATTGTGATATTTTGTACTCTCCCTTAAAGGAAGGTGTAAAATCTAATGAACTACAATCATTACTAAGATATGTGTTTGAAGATGAAGCAATATTTATCCTAGGAGTGTTTTGTGTGATGACATTGATATTAAGTGAAGATTTCTTTGATGCTTTTGTTTCTTTCATAGGAAAATAACCAAGAATGCTAGTTGTTTCTTGTGTGTAAGGCTCTATAGGGACATGGATACCTTGTTCTCTAGAACCACATCCTTTTCAATTATAACCAAGTTGCTTCAAAATCTCATAACCTCTTCCATAATTTTTTTCTATTTCTTTTGGATTTGGTGGTTTCTCATGATCACACTCATCATATGTGGATGTATAATTATTATTTTCCTCTTCTTTGCTAAAGTTATGGATTCACATGCTTTTGATGACTCGGCTTGTGTCGATATTATAGCAACTTCTTTCTCTTTTCTTGACTTTAATTGTATAATCTTGGGTTGCCCATCAAATTTAGGTGTGAACTCTAATGATCCCCAATCATCTTCTGACAACATTGTTACGAGTGAAAGGCACTTATCCTTATCCTCAACTTGTAAAGGTTCCACTTTTGTATTTGGTGTCAATGTTGTAAGAGGATTTGTCATTCCAATTTTAATTTGCAAACAATTGTGATATGATTATGGGTTGGCTTTGATTGTATAGACTTTGTTTTGATAAGTGTACTTCACTAGACAATGTAACATGGAAGGCACCACATTCATTGCATGAATCCAAGGTCTACCTAGGAGGAGATTATATGAGATTTCTTGAGGCATTACATGAATAGGAGTTTACAATGTAACCTTTCTAGATTTAATAGGTAATGTTATCACACCAAGTGGTTTTTTTCCCACATTATCAAATCCACGGATAGATAAAGAATATGGTTGAATTTCACTCTTATCCACTCTAATCTTATCAAGAAGGCTTACACTATAAATATTGAGTGTTGAACCAATATCAATGAGAGTACGCCTAGATCCACATCTATTAATGACAATCTGTATCATCAAGGCATCATTTTTTTTCAACTCATCTTGATGAAATGTAATGCCTAAGTTGACTGAGTTCATATCTTGAATTAGGGTCGGTACATCATTTGGTTGCACACTAGGAGGGACCACAAATTGTTGTAAATCATTTTGAAGCATGCCATGATAAAGAGGTGATGCTTGAATAAGGTCCCATAAAGAAATCTTAGTAGGAGTTTTTTTAAGTTGTTCCACAATATCATACTCCTTTCCACTACAGTGTGAAGGAAAACGAGGAGCACTAGGCAAAATAGGTTGAGGTAATGGTAATGAATTAGGTATGGTTTGTGGTTGTATATTGTTGCTTGTATTGTATGTGTGATAAATGGTAATATAACTTGGCTTTTGTGAAACATTGTTACTACAATTTAAGATACCCCCTAGAGGTAATGGTTTGAGTTGAGGTGGTCTTATAATAAGAAGTGGCTCAGGAGATGACTTGGGAGGTCCAACAATTAGAGGACTCTTAACGATTTTAAAAGAAATCTTAGGTTGTCTAATGATTAGAGTAATCTTGGGAGGTCCAAGAGGAGTTTTTGGAGGTCTAATAATCAAAGGAGATCTAATGTTTATAACCTTAATAGACTTATCCTCATTTTGATGATCTTCTAGTGAGAGGAAGTCTAATGTCACCTCATTATCTTCATATAAGGAAGCCACATTAATATTGTTTGACATGTATCAATGCCAACATCCTCTTCCCTAGTAGGAGAGTTTTTAGGAGAGGAGAAAATAAGATTTTCATGACCTCCAATGGTTAGGTCTTCTAAGATATCTTCATCACAAGTAGGGGAGGTATCTAGAGAAGAACAACTATGATTTTCTTGCTTATCAATGTGGCATCCTCTTGTTTAACAATATCTTCCCAAGTGGGAGAATCATTGGGAGAGGGAGAAATAAGATTCTCATGACTCTCAATGAGTGGATCCTCTAACACCAAAATATCTTCTTCACAAATAGGAGAGATATTGGAAGAAGAACAAATGTGATTTTCCATTATTGTATCCTCTTTCACTATAATATTCTCACAAGTGGGAGATGAATGGAGACTAGGTAAAGTGATGTTAAGAAATATGTCAATGATCTCATCCTTTTGTTATCATAATATCTTGCCAAGTAGGAGAAGTAGGTGGAGAGGGATAAACAAGATTCTCATGATTCTCAATGATTGTGTCTTCTTTCACCAAGATACCTTCATCACCAATAAGAGAGGTATTGAGAGAAGAACAATTACGATTTTCATGATTATCCATGCTTGTATCCTCTTGCACTAAATCATTCTAGAAAATAGGAGAGATATAAGGGGATGAGTGAAGGATAGGCAAGGTGATATTAAGGAATGTGTCAAAATTTTCATTCTCTTGCACTAATATACTCATAACTAGGAAAGATAGTGGTAGGATGGCTAACATGTTTTTTAATGACCTCATTTCTTTGCCCTAAATTATATTCATAAGAAGGGATGTTATACTTATGTAATCCATTTGTAACCATGTCAAAACCACATCTTTGAAAAGGAAACATGCTAACATGAAAAGTAATCTATCCAACTTATGTAATGATTCGGGAAATGTAACCAATTGTCCTACAAATCTGATGTTTTAATACTGAAATGCAATAATTATTTTCCCAAATTTGCAACAAATCAATCAAATTAACATCTTTCTTGCACATGCAATAAATTTTTTCCATAATTTCATAATAGACTTCTACAAGCTGGAACAGACTAGTAATTCAGAGATAAAAGATTGTGCAAAATTTATCTGAGACACCTGTACAACGACAAATTCGCCCTAGGGAAAATGAGTCCTTGGATAGGGTTGTGAAAAATTCTAATTCTAATTCTAAATTATTGTTTGTGTTCTTTGTTCCAAGTTGCAGACTGTGAATTATGTGACAAATTTTTCCAATTTTAGGTGTCTAAATGTAAATGCAATTAAGGTCAAGTGGAAAAAATGACACTTTTTGAAAGTACACTAATATGCAATTACTATGCAAAATCAATGTAATATGTATGCAATTTTTTTGGATTTTTCAAATTTTAAATAATGCAAAATGTAAATTTAAAACCCTAAATGAAATGAAAACTAATGCAATTTTGACAACCCTAGATGAAATCCAAGCTAATGAAATGTGATTAAAACTAATGCAAATCCTAGATCTAGGGTTTGAATGACCTCCAATTTTAGAATTTTAGATGTCCAATGTCGAGTTCACCAAAATGAAACATTGAAAAAAGGTAAGTGGGTGATCCAAAATGGAATAATTAAATGGATGTATGATGCACCTACACTTTCTCCATTTTCATTAGGAAATGAGATCCCCAAAGGAAGTATTGACTTTCAAACCTTAAGTGAGTCAACACTATTGGAGATCTTGTTGTTTTCCTTATGACACAAAAGTGTAAATATGATTGAAATGCACTTTTGGGAGATGGAAATAAAATGCCTAATGAAATCAATTTTACAATGTAAAACTTGAAATGCATATTTAAAGCATAATACTAATGGAAACAACAATCTTTTGGTAGATCTAAGAAGGTTAAATTGTTGTGTGCCTATCACCAAAAGTGTCATAAAGTGTCCTTTTAGGACTCATTCACCCAAGGGCGAATAGGCCTTTGTATAGGGATTTCTTTGAGCTTCGTGGGTCCTCTAGAGATGGATCTAAGATATTTTTTGCCCTAGATGTCACTGTTAAAAATTCAAAAATAAATTCAGGATAGTTTTTGTGGCTTGACGGCAATGTTGACAACTTTGCAAAATTGCTCTTTTGATCAATCTTCAATCCTTCTTCACTTGCAAATTTTCACATTCAAAGAGAGGGAAAAATTGTTTGTTTTTGGTGAATAGGGGTTCACTTTGGTCAAACACCAAGTTTGGTAATTAAACCTTGATAATAAAATAATGACAAAATGAAGGAATTGATAAATGAATAATGCTATGTCACAACTGACCAAACCCTTTTAATGGATTCCCTTAGAGGATTGAAGTCTAACACATCTCTCTAAGGATTGGATCTTGCATGAAATTAATTGATTGGATGCTTGATTTGACACTTGATTTTATGTGTGAAAACTTGGAACCTACATCATAATGTTAGCTCAAAACATGCATGAACACACACAAATGTTGACATTATGATAAGATCTTGAATGCTGCAATAAATGATTGATAATAAATTTCTCTAATGTTCTTAACAATAATATTTACTCTTGTGAAAGTTTCCTTAATGTTGCTTAGTTTGAATTGATAAAATTACTATCTATTTATAGGTGATTTTCTAATTTCTCAATAATTAAACATCAAAAGCCAAAAATTGCAATTTAAATTTTAAACATTAAAATGCTACCAAAAACATATTAAAAATTGGAACCTAGGACTTAAGGAGGACTCATTCGCCCTTGGGCAAATGGGTCCTAGGCCCTAAATCCAGGACACTCAATTTCCAAGATGTTTAATTTGATGTTTTCAATTGTTTGATGTAGGTTCCCCTTTCAAAAAGAAAAATTAATTAGGATTTTAAATACATAATTGGGTCAATTAGATTCTTAATTAAGTCCAATTATTTAATGGGATGCAAACTTAAGGTGAAAATGTAAAGGTTTACATTTTTCTACACTACACACTTAGTATATATAATGGTCTTTTAGCTATTGTAGATGAATACCAATGAGTTAGAGAAGGATTATTCAGTAGAAGTGTTTATTTTACAATATACATTTGTTGTTATTTAAAGTTATTTGCTTTTCATAATTGGATGTAACTCATTTATCCAATAAGCCACTAGTCAATGGGAATCTTGACCTTCTATACCCATTACAATCATCAAAAATCATTCACCATTAGTAGAGTAACTATAAATAGATTGGCACACTATTGCTTATGATTCAATTCTATAACTAGGGATATATCTTAAGTGAAATGAAATTTTATATTATCGATAAATCATTTACAGCGTGTTTATGCTCTACTAAAAGAGTTTGAAATTTTGAAAATATCTCAAGGAATTACTTTAGTTTTCTCATCTATAGATACATGTGCACAATATTTGAAACATCTATAGA